>GL501511.1:1557107-1574814 GCA_000149185.1 Mayetiola destructor
ACTGAGAACGCTAGTTGAGAAATTGTACTTATTTGGATTTGAACAAATGTTCGAACTTGCTTATGTATTCAGAATGAGGCGGAGCTTAGCCTGTCTCGTTTGAAGTATATATGTAATACACGTGCCTGTTACCAGACCTTCACGTAAGTATAAGAATATGCGCTATGCTGCCGTAAATAAAGCAAATATACAAGCCGTATGCAAGCATATGCGATATTTTTATACCATCATACGGCAGCATAGCGCATATTCTTATACTTACGTGAAGGTCTGCCTGTTACTTATACATCGATTTATTATACTCTTTTGTTTACACATTCCATTCTTTGAGCTTCATCAAATTAAAACTCGAGAACAATACTCTTTTTAAGAGTGTTAGTTCTTCAAAATACTGACGTGGATTTTTTTCGTTATTATGATTCATTCGTTTTTTCATATAACCAATAACTCTGAAATATAGAAACTGAAGTGTATAAAAGGCGATGCGTGGATCTATAGGACCATCAGTTACTTTTTCAATTTGAAATTTAAATCGTTGCTAAGTAAAAGGCTCTTCATAATCAAAAAATTAGAAGTGAAAAAATGGGTTTCATCTACGGCTTGGCTGTGATCCTATTTTTATTTGGAGGAATTGTAAGTAGTACTTTATTGGTAGTTTTTGCTTCAAAATGTAAACATCCTTTGTCTCACAATTAGATAATCCAATGTGAAGGCGGGGATTTGACATCAAATGTAGGGGATTCGTCATCAAATGTAGGGAATTCGACAGAATTAACGCTGGATACCCGTCTCATAAATGAAGACCAATTCCAAACTATTTTTGAACAACATGAGGACCTGACAATGCTTTCTCTCATTGCGCCCGAATACAGGAGGACAATGGTGTTGATTGCAGAACATTTGACGAACTTAAAAACACTGGACGTTGAAATTCCTGGTGATTCATTTTTGTATCTAGAAGACGGTAACCAAGTAACTAAATTTCCATCAGTGGAACACTTTGAAATTACATTTAGAGGACCATATGAAAAGGACAAAGATATTTCATTTTATATGCCAAATTTGAAAAAGCTCACCGTGCATGATGGTGATAAAACTGATAAAAAAATCATTAAGTTTGTTGGACAACATTCCAAAACATTACATACACTGGAACTTTTTGCAGCGAATTATCGTACCCTAGAAACAATTGGAAAATTGAAACACATCGAAGAATTCGTGACTAATTCTCCAGAACGGACTATCGGAACCCTGGCAGATATATTCGAAAAATTCGATGATTCATTTGATTTGAAAATATTGAAGTTCATAGATATTGATTACGAATCGTATTTAATATATAAAAAAACAATGGCAGCAATCAATATTCGTTTGGTACATTCTGGGAAACTGACATGGACACTATCATATGTGCCTCCGAATGGCACAGATATGGGCACCATTGTGTTTAACTCACACCGGTCAACGAAACCCATAGAAGTTTTGCAAAATGTTTGATTTTAACATGTAATTGATATTATCAAATTAATAAAATAAAATGAGTTTTTAGGCTCAAAATTCGTTCCACTCATTTTTCTTTCGAAACCTTCTGTTATCTGCGAGACTCTTACTCAGATGTCCTATTTTTCCCCATTCACTACCGAACTGTTCACTACTGAACTTTTCAATAATTGTTTTCGAATTTGATTTTCAGAAACATCAACTTATTTCCGAGCCCGTCTCCTTACACAACTCATGTACTATGTGAAAACAGATTGATTTCAATCGGCCATTTAAAAAAAAAATGTGTTTATTTTGACATTTTAGAGGTTAAGAACTTAAAGAAGGAGAGAAAAAAATGGCAATTGTAAATGGACAAACAAAGATGACGATGAATGACGGCTGGGCTTTCATCGCCAATGTAGACAACGTCAATATTCATGAAATACATTTACATTCGATGGACACAATGGAAATACTCGACGCAATGAATTTATAAGCAGCATATGGAAACGATAGAGCAAAATGCGCGATTATTATTTATTCAATTTTTCATCGATTTTAGCAATGCTGAAAGTTTTTAATTGATTTTTATATTTCAAATGCAATTAATAATTAATTTCTGTATAAATTGCAACACGGCGACGAAATCTTCGACTTTGTGTTTCCACTTTCGAACATGAATGAATGAAACTTTCCTCTAGCGCGAATATGGTGCAAGAGCAAAGAACGAAACGTTTAAAGTTCAAAGAGTTGAATGCTTAGAGTCTGTTCATATTCACTCGTCATTTGTTTGCTTGCAGTTCCATCATTCACTATGCACATCACATCACATCACATCACATCGTTTGGTTAAGTGTGTTTCGGATATGTGGGGCCTTAACGAGTGGGAAAAAGGAAAAAATGACATACACAGAAAAAATACACATAATGCTCATCGTGTGCACTTATAACATTAACTAAGTTAAGCGAAGTGTAAAAATAGATGATGAAAAAAATTATTATTTTTTCTTTTTTTTGGTTAATTTCATTAACTACTTTTAATATGTGAACTGTAAATGGATTGCTTGAAATGCACATCGTACCGTTGCCATCGTATATGCGCTCGGTTGAGTTGGCTCTGCCGCTGAGATCCATTATTTCTCGTTGAAAAAAGACGGTGCATTTTATATTTTCGAATGAAAAAAACCGAGAGAAAATATTGAATTTTGGCTTTTGTTTTGTTTTCGTCTCTTACAGTTCAAGTTCATTTTGGCATCTGGTCACAAATAATGATGCACATAAACATTGTATGATATTAATGTATCGGCGGTGAGACGAAGCACCGAATTAAATCAAATTCATACCTTGGATCATTTGAATTCAACAAAACGATCTTAACTCTCAAAAACCCAAAAAAAAAAAAAAAAAAAATCTAAATGAACATGATTTCGTTTTGGCACTTTTGGCACCGTACATGGCACATTATTCATCCAACGGACACAGACAAACTAAAAGCTACAAATCGATCGAATAAAGATCAACACACTGTTCAACTGAGCAACGGAAATAATCAACGAAATCGAAACCGAACGCCATTATTTAAATGGCAAATCGGCAAATTTCGTGGCTATCGTGAGAATATTACCATCGAATTCCATTGAAATTCCGATACTTAATCAATTCACAAAATCTTAGAAATCATTTTGTGGTTTCATCTCGTTTGATGAGAATGACTATGATTTGATTTTTGTTTTGTGTTTTTTGCTTCTTTTTTTTCGTTGTTGTTGTTGTTGTTGTTGTCGTCGTTGATATTCTCTTTGTCTTTAGCGATTCTCGAATGTCTCGAAACTATTTTTGTGTGTCGAAATATTGTTTTCAAACTGTGTGCACTTTGATTGGGAAAATCCCAATCGTATTTTGCAGGAAAATGACTTTGTTTTCTTTTGTTAAAAATTCTACACTTTGGATCCGAGACGAAGGACGAAAGAATGAACTCTTCATTTCGTAACCAAATGATGTCCGTGATCGTTCTACGATTAACGTCGACTGACGGATCCATTTCGATTTTTTTTTCTCGCCTCTCGATTTCCTTCATGTTATACGAAATTGTGATGCGCGCACATAACATTTTCTTTTGTCCCCCGTTTTTCAGACGGAATGAGGAAAAATCAACGACAAAAACTTAATATTACGTTCGAAAATGGGATCTTTTTCGTCCCGCTTGAACAACAATTTTTTCAGTTTGACGACTGATCATTTGGATATGTGTGAGAGACTGTGCGCTTCATTCGTCGTACGTTCAAGTTTATTTTTGTTTATGAACCATGAAATATACAAGCATGCCTACGACTTACGATTTATGACACACCGAAAAAAATAAAAAAAAAAGAAAATCATGGAATGAAAAAAGAGAGTGCGAAAGAGCACAACAATATTGTCAGCTGTTACATTTAGAAAACGGAAAATGCATTGATTTTCTCGGTGCAAAGACAAAATGTACTGGAAATTTTCGAATGTTAAAGACGACACACAAACGATCACAAACAACAATCGGGCGACATTCATTTGAATCAATGAAAGCTAATTTGAGCCTTCGTTTCCGTCAATGATGGTAGCCGTTGTTGGATTCATTTAAACCAGCTAATCCTAACAAAATGTTTGCCTTTTGCAGCAGTGTCTGTGTGTTATCCTCAACCGGCTATCGAATTTCTGTCGCTATTTATATCGATTCGTTTTTATATTCAGTATTTTTGAGTGTTTACGATGTGAAAAGAATGCGATTCGATTGTGCACTTTGTTCGTTGGCTTTTTTTTTTGCATTTAATTTTTATACACAATAATGAGATTGGTAATATGCAATGGAATGATTTAAATGAAGCGTAAAATTCGCATCACCGAATACCTTCTTACGGATCAAATCGAGAGCAGATGATGGATTAAGCCGAGAAGAAAAACGAAAACAAACAACAAAAGTTGCAAATTGAAACTTACGCATTTTGGGTTCGTGAACGTTTTAAGACATCGCCATTTCGTATGGATCCTTTTTTGCTGAGCGTATGAACAGATGCTTGATGTCCATTGCCGCCGCCGTGCACCTGGTTGCACATTTGCTGCTGATACATCACCTGTTGTGGTGGTGGCATATAATGTTGATGTTGTTGCAAATATACATATCCACCGGTGCTGTTGTTGCCCGTATTATTTTGTATCGCATATGCAGGTGATGGCCGATCGGCTATTTTCTGGGGAAAACTGCAAAATACCAAAAGGTTAATAAAGCAAAAATCAAATACAATTTATGATTTAATGAATTGGCAAAAAAAAAACCGGACAAAATGAATGAACGACACAAAAAGGGGGCCCAAGTTATTACGCTACAAAGCTGACCACTGTATGCTGTACAATGTCTCTACATCAGACATGAGATATATGAGATATAATAGTAATTTTATTCATGTAAATCGTTTACATTACATTTCGTACACTTTGGATTGGTGTTGGCTACTGTTATATTCATTGACTATTGTACAGAGGAGATTCGTTTGTAAACATTCCGAATATACGAATTTGAATTATAATAATAATCGAGGTCTTTGTGGGCCGCCAGAGAGCAAGGTGCAATAATACAACTAATGATAATATATTCAAATTTAAAATTGAATTGAAAATATTGGTGTGCTGGATGTCCAAATGGAACCAAATGTATTCGACTATCGACCATTAGCAGGTAAGGTGCATATGATTAATTTATTATTATGAAATGAGTATGCTTCACAGTATGTGGTGTAATCACCAATTACTTTTCATTTTCACAAATAAATGTTTTGCTCGATTATTGCTTTTGTCATTGAATTTATCCACAAACAATTGGAATTCTTCAACCAAACTGAACTGAAAATGAATGAACGGAAAAAATTAGCCAATGCCAGTTTAATTTTGTTGGCATGAGTCAAACCCATTCACGATGCGATAAGAATTCATTGCTTAAAAGCTATGCATCATATGACATCATCAAAATGAGGCCCCGCGTGTCGAGGTTAATTTTTTTTTGTGTGTGTGCTGCCATCGCCCATCGCCCATTGCCCATTGCCCATATATTATTTGTAATAGCAATTTGTACATCATAACATTCAAATGCAACCTTGCAAATGGGTTACTCGTCGCAGCTTGATAATGGGTTTGGTTTGGACATTATTGTTTTTTTTTTTCATTTTTATCATTATTAGCGAGCAAAGGTTTTTATTTGTCACTGTCAACACTGTCGGCTTCATATGTTTTAATCCATTTAAATGTAACAACAAAAATAAATAAATAAATAAATGTAGAAATTTTGTAAGCGAACAATTCAATTGTTATGTGAACGCCAACATTCCAGCCTAATGTCAATCCTTCTAATTTTCTAATTATTTCAAAGTATTCTCTCTTTTTTTTCTCTCCTCTATTTATTTCCTATATTGACAACACTTTTGAGCGCAAACACACAAAAAGAATAAATGCCATCACAATGGCCATTTGGATAACAAAACGTAATGCCAATGGAATTTTTGCGATTTTCTTTCTGCTTTTTGTTTTGCTTTTAATTTTTTTAATGATTCTCGTAAAAGTCGACACGCTTGACGAATTATAACAGGATATTAATAAAATTGAATTAATTTTATAAAATTCATGAAATGGCTGGATGTTTATGTACCTTCCTCCAATTATGAATCCCGATATGCATATAATCATCTTGATGTGTGTGTGTGTATGTATCTTATTTATAAATTTAAATTTCTAATTTTTCCTTAATTCAATGACGACCGTCCGTCGCAGGACATTCAACTACTAAGTGAGTGAGTACTGAATGCAGGCGTGGGAGAGATTCGTGAGAATAAAATTCTCTTTTGTCTACTGAAGCACTAATAAAATGAATATTGTCTTGAATTCTTGGCAATTATATCACAATATATGAAATAGCACAGACACTGGCTGATTAATTTTTCTCAAAATTGAATTTATTTTTTACTTGGTCAGTATTTGAAGCAATAACATAATAAGAATTTGGTTCGATTGGAAAAAGAAAGGGGTTCCCAATTCACTATTCCATTTTCACTTTTCACAGACCCGCAGACACTTCTAATGATTGTTCTTTGAAATATTAATCGATTTTTTCTTAATGGGTTAATTTTTTTTTTTAACACTGTAGTCAAAATAAGTCGTGCAAAACGAAATGAGGGGTGGAATTCACTTTACAAATTAATGATTTTCAATAAATTATCTTTATTATTTGATCAACTGAAATTCAAATTTCTATTTGTTTCACTCGTAACATTCTATTTAATACAAAATTCGAAAGAGGTTGCAATGAAAAAACCAAGAGTCCTGATCAAAAAAATGCACCCGATTCGGAATGATGTTGTTACGATACTGATGGCATGTCGATGCCGATGATACAGTTTTAACACAAAAGTGCCATTACAGGAATGAGAGACGAAGGGCAAAAAGTAGAAGAAGACATAAATAAAGGAAAAAGGCATTCAGAATCGGTGAAGAAACCTAAGAAGGTAATACACATTGGAATGACATGAGCAAAACAAAATGTGTGATAAAACAGAGAATGTAGAAAAGAGAAAAAATAAAAAGAAACAAGAAACTTGCCGAATAATGCACACACAAATACAACGAACCAATATGTTCGGAACGGTAACACCATCGATTGGATTGCATTCAATGCATACACAAAAACGATAACAAAATATATGGATGAAAATGTTTGTGTCTCGAATCTTTAGCCAGCCAAAGCCATAGCCATATAGTCATATGCACTCGATAGCGTTCAATAGCCAATATCAAACACCCAAGTGTGTTAATATGTATTAACTAACTGACAATTGACTACATTTGATGCATTCTGTGCGATAACAACGGCGACGATCGGTTACATATTCCAAGATGCATGAGCATGTAGTGGATTTTGGATGCAACTCACAACATTCAATGGACTTGATATGTGCGTATGTGTGTGTGTGTGTTCGGCAGCCAGCAGCCCATAAGATGTGGACGATAATCAACTGTTTACCGCTCTTTGTTTTCATTTGTTTGCTTTTTTATCACATTTCATTCAGAAATCATTGGCGGTAGAATTTGTCGCCATATTAACATTTATCAATTCATTGTCCGACAATGAATGTAATGAAATTGACTATTCGTTTGCACATTAGCGACGACACACTAAACGAACGAACATCTCCAACCGATTCCATTTCCGTCTTTTGATTCCTTATCAAACGATTATCATTCTATTTGAAGATATCTTTGGATTCAGCGCCCAGAACCCGATTCAAGGGTAGCAACATTCAAAAATGGGCCATTTTATCCAATATTATGATTCAATTAATTTTTGAAAAGTCCATGTTTCCGTGATTTATGCACCGAACAATAGACACACAAAGATAATATATATATATATATATATTTCGTCTCGTAATAATGAAATTTTTTCGGTTTCATTTTGTTTCGAACAATATGTACCATATCCATGCATCACATGTCCTTTAATCATAAAAACATTCCAATTCTTTGGATCCCAAAAAAAAAAAATTCAGGGAACAATGCAATGAATGCCAACCGATTTCAAAATCGAATTTCAACAATCTTTTGGTGAATCAATGGAGAAAAGAAAAGTGGTTGTTTGTTTCGAAGACACATATTGCTTGTGGCAATTGAATTTTGGCCTTTCTATTCGAAAAGATCGAAACTCAATACATATGGATGTGTCGATGATGGATTTTCATTCGAATGAGATAATTTGAAAAGTGAAACATATAGAAATCATTTAGACAGTTTTTTGTTTTTCATTTGGTTCATCCAAATTCACTTAATTCATCGATAACACATAGTTGTGAAGAATAAAAAATTAAAAAAATGAAACACACGAAAAAGTAAAAGAACAGAGAAACGAGTAGCAGCTGTCAGTTTTGGCTCTTTTCTTTGCTTCTTGATCTCTGGCTCTATGAGCCATTCCGAATTATTTATTTATTCTTCTCATTTTCGCTGTAAATGTTTATCTCCAAATTTTTCGACCTGAATCATAACTGGCTGGCGTGCACACACTGCACACTGCACACATGTTCACTCAACACAGATTCGTTTGTGCTGTAAAAGGTTTATAAAACCCAAATTCTATACGACATAAATGAAAATAAAAAAAATCATAATAATCGTTTGAATCGATAAATGCGTTATTTTTTTGTTTTTTTTTTTTTATTTCTCTACACATTTTCTTTTCTCATTTTTTTTCGAAACAGATTACTGAACTACATGCACATAAACATCGGGGATTAACAATCGATATACGCTCTTAGTGGAGCAATAAAGTGCAGCTTACACATTGCACACATGTCGATTGCTGGTTGCCGGTGCAACAATATACTCACATCAAAATATGAAAATGTTTTTGAGTGTTTTCTACTCGAGCCCTTATTCAAATCACAAACGCTTCAGAATTTTTTTATAAATATTTAGAGAAGATGGAAAAAAAAGAGAAGAAAAGGACAAGTCTTTCAATCACTTTAAATTGATACCAAGTGTTGTTATTAACTTGAGATAATCGACCATTTTTTCGTTTTCATTTTCGTTTCTGATTTGTAAATGAGGTCGAATTATATATGTATGTTCATTGCAAACTGAGCCATCTCGTCCTACCATAATACCCGTTTGTATTTGAATGTGAACGTGTCATTGCCAATGAAATCAAGCGAAAAACGAAAGCGATATCAACAAATGATTAATAAACTATTAAACACATGAAGAGAAGTAAAAAAAAAAATGTCAGGAAACGCATCATTTCATGTTTTGCCGACATTCGTGATGTTTTCTTTTTTTTTCGTTCTGTTTGGTGCACGTATTTTGAAAAGTTTTGCGGAAGTGGCGACAATCGACAATGCATGGAGCATGAAATACTTTTGTATTGTGATTATGTTTTTTTGCCATTTGTGCCGTGTCACACACAAGTGCAATATCAAAAGCGGAAAGAAAAAAAAGAATAACGAAAACAACACAACAACAACATAAAACAGCATTTTTATCCGAAATTCCATGGGAAATCTGAACCTGTTCCAATTCCAATGTTTCGAAACACAATTCCGAGATTCCGATTAATTTTCGCAAAATAAAAATAAAAATAAAAATTGTCATTCTGCTGTCATTTCTGGGTAATTTAAATATGTTGCGATTGGCATCACAAGCATGTTATTCATTTATTTTCGCCGAAAATTGTCGCGTGCTCGAAAATTATTTATTCAATATTTTTTGGAGATCTAACGCTAATCAATTCCAATTGAGAGGTCGAAAAATGTCTCAAAATCGGCTAAAGAAAACATATAAATTTTCTGAAGATTTTTATTTTTATTTTTATTTTGAGTGTGCACCGTCGCCAGGCATACATACATCAAAACATCAAGTTGCATGTGCGTCAAACACATTGCACATTTTGTAATTGGATATATGTTGACAATGATTGAAACGGCACTGGATTCATTTGAAAACAAACATCTTGTGATTGCAACTTTGCCCACAAGTAACCAAAGAGATGACACAATGAAAAACAGATGGAAAAAGTGCATTTTGAATTTTGTTTTTCTCTTCATTATTCCTGACATCGATGAGTTTTACTTGGGCCTGGAACATATGTCCAAAAATCTAAGAATGAAACCAATACCATCACAACAAATCGAAGCAAAACAGAACATTGATCCAAAGTACAAAAATCCCGGATTCCAAAATGAAATATACGGTTTTCAATTCATTGTCAAACGCTCCGAACAACAAAAAGGACGAAACACATCGAAAGAATAAAGAAAGAGATTCGAGAAGAAACGAGAAGAAAAAAAAACCTTCAAAAATTCATTCGATTCATTTGTTTGGAAGACAGCAACAGGAGCAGCTGTTCGAACATTACAATGAAAGGAGAAACCAATGAATGCATTGCCAATAGACATGAGCATGGACATGCACATTAAAAATCTTTGGTTGTCTTTTTGTTCTTTTGATTGTCCTCGGTATTGAATATTGAATTCATCCGCTTTTCACTGTTTGGCTACGAAATTGAATTTTTCCCATTTTATTTTTGTCAATTCTTTACTTCATCTCTTCAATTCGTTTGTTGTCGTCAATGCAATGAAATCATACAATGTGATTTACGTTTGACCAGAATTTTTTCACCATTTTTGCCGATCCAGTGACATGATGAAATTCCGATACTTTGCAGTCACAAGACACACAAAAGTAAACACAAAAAGAATATTCGAGATTCGCATTGAAATAAAGTTAAACGAATTGACGTATTATAAAGTATTCAGGGTCGGCTAATTTGATCCAGATGAAATCTGCTTGGCAACGTCAATGGTATGCTAGCTTATAGAAGAAAAAAAAATAATATCGAACTGAAATTGTTCATCATGCATTACGTTCATTATAAGAATAAATTGGGAACTGAGAAAATAGCTGTCAGTGATTCTCAATGAATATAAGGCCAGAAGCAATGAGCTCTGCTTAACGATCAATTAATTATTATTATTCATTTATTTGCTAGGAAATTGTGAGGTTAAAGCAATCAGAGAGCAGGTGATTCATCAAATTCATCGATTTATTGTAATCAACGCGATGATTAAACTTGGGTCGTTGTTTGTTTCGTAAACATTGCCGCATTACAATCAAGTTAAAGAAAATTAAATGGATGAATGTTATACACATTTAGCCTTGTGTTTGATGGTAAATTTGGATTCTAAATCTCTAATCATGTTGAAATGTTCCATTCACACCTAATTATTATTATTGTCGCTTGCATTTAATGCTCGATTTCCGCATGTTGTGCAAAATGAATGCATCATGTCTCATCTACGATACGATACACAGAAGTATAATAACAATTGCCAAAATGATCGTTCAACACTTTTTGCATATCCGTTTCAAATGAACGAAATTCCATTTCATATTGTCTTCGGTCCGCAAAAGGGAAGACAAAGAAAAGTGTTGTTGGTGCAACGCACGAGGTGGTAATGAAACAAAAACAAAAAAAAACACACAAGCAACGAAAGCCAGTTCAATAATTTAATTCTATACAATAAAAAATGTAATGCACCTGGTGTGTGCAGTTTATGCATTGTAGTGATTCGGAGAGTCGAGACTGAGCCGAAACAAAAAAAAAAATAAAAAAAAATAAAATAAAAAAAGAGAATTTCGGAGGTAAAACGCAATGAAAGAAAAAAAAGAGAACAGAAAAATTTAATGATCAAGTAACATGTGGTAACGACGATCACCAAACGGCCCAGATTCATGACTGATTCACATTTTTTCCCTTCAAATCCGATGCAATGAAATTGAATGAAAAACACCGACCAATTCAATCAGCCATCGAATCTTATATTTGTGTTTTTATTTCATTTTATGCATGGATTTTTTCTTTTTGTTCGTCTTTCAATGTAAATTCTGTAATGAATGATGATAAAACCAAAGTGGATCGAACCCATTATTAAATGATCGCCTTTCGTGTTCCTTATTTTATTTTGAATCATCTTATCACAATGCATTGCAATCACATGTGCACGAATGACGAAGTGAAAGAAAAAAAAATAACAACAAACGAAAAATAAGAGCAGATGGCTTTTCCTCTCAATCCTGGCACACATACACACAGAGATAAATGTAACGACTACGATTGGGCTAAGGTATTGGAATCTGGATTCGAGGTACGTTATTGTTATTAAGTATTATTTCAATGTTTATTTTGCTTTTTAATATGTTATAAAGTTCTGTCTTTAACAGCTTTGGCTGAGATTGTAGTTTTTTCCTTTTTTTTTTTTTTGCTCTTTTATTGAATTTCTTTTTTTGTGAAGTGCCCATTGGTGCCATTGGTTTAAACAAGAAAAAATATTAGGCTGTCTACGATGATTTTTGTGATTGCTGAAGAGCGAAAGGCCACCGAAAGCAAAGAGCTAAAATGAAGAAAGAACGAGAAAAAAAAATAACAGACAGAAAAATAAGAGATTGTTATTTATTTGCCACATGCCCCGGGCATCGGTCATGTAGTGCTCCTGAACAAAAGTCAAAATCATTAATATATATATTTTGTTTGGGTCTTTGTTTTTAGCTACCGGTATTTTTGTATTCTCTTGGGTTGTTTACACGTGCCATTTTGCATTTGTTAATTGCATTTTCACACAAAACAATATTAATAAAAAAAGTATCGCTAGAATGCATTTGCAAAAAAGAAAAAGACAAACAGAGAATGAAGAAAAAAACAGGCGTTTACACGATCCCTTTTATTATTAAGTATTGTTTAGCCAAAAACAAAAAATCCAATGAATCAGAATGGGCGCCAATTCAATCCAAAATATAGAATTTTTTACTGAGAAATTGATATTATTTTCAGCAAACACACAAGGTTACCATGTACAATGTACAATGTACACTGTACACCATGAATTTGTGTGTGGGCATTATTTGGAGCAACGTTCTAAATTGAAATGAGCCAACCGTTAGTTTGTACGAATGAAAATTGAATGAATTGTATGTTTGGTTTTGGATTCATGTGAATGTTTCGCCGATTCTAATTTGTCGATTTTATTATGAGTTTTAATGCACTGTGTGTGTTTGCCAAAAGACACACACACACAAACATTGTCTGTGGCTGTGACTTTGGCCCGAACAACATGTGCTTTTTTTCCGTTTTATTTCAATCTGGTTCCACAAGAATAGTGAATTCGAACGGTGTTTACCGGTCGCTAGTAGCTTAGTGAAATTATTTCGCCAATTGGCTCGCATTCTACATTCACATAGCTCAATCTTTGTTTGATCGTTCCACTTTTGTCGTGCGTACAAATCAACTTAGTAATCTATTTGAATTTTATCTGTTTGTCATTTTCCTGCAGTCTTCTCATTCAATTTTGCCATTCATTGATCGAACCAAATGCAGTATACTCAATGCATTGGCTCGATTTAGAATTTCTTAATATAGACATTGAGGCAAAAAGCAACATATTTACATGTGTGCGTGTGTGTGTGTGTGTTTGTTCAGATGCCATTATCCATTTTACAATAATAATAATCATCTTTTGTGTTTCCGTAATGTGAGTATTTACTGTATCAATATGTATGTGTGGCTAGTAGTTACCCTCTGTGGTCAAATGCAATCACCGCAAATACCACGCATTGCATTGAATAAACCATTTGCCATTCATAATAAAATGTGCCCGGAATACGTTCAGAATGGATTTATTGTTATTTCCATTTATGATACAGTTGAACGCACGCACCATGCACACTGCGCAAAAATCCACAGAGAAAAACGAAACATTGAAAACGAAAAACAACATGAATATTTTTGTAAGACTGAATGAATCCATGTGCTATTAATCTACTAAGTAAGCACACTCACCGCGATTGATTAAGTCAATGTTAATAAGAAGTTATACATAATAATAATAATAATAATAAACATGAATGTGCAACAGTTAAATGAATTCATTGTACAATGTACCGCTTACAGATTTAGAACCTTTCAAACGAATGGCCGCTGTTTTTATCGTAAGTTTAAATTGAATCAATTTCTGTTTGATTGATTGTGTCATATTCAGCGTCAACAATACGCAATATCGTTCATTTCTTTTCCCATTTTGGTTGAACTAGTTTATATGAACCTTGCCCAATATGGTGCACGATTCTCGATCGAATGCCAAATGGCAGAGAGCGAGAGCAAGAAGAAAAACCATCACAAAATGCTATTTGGTTGTTGCGTTTTTCTTTTTTTGGAGATTGTTTTCAAGTTTCCAGTTGTGCACCAATTTACACCACAGTGCGAGAAACAAATGAATAGTAATTCAGGTTCATTAGAACTCGACGACAGACATCCATTTTCGAATTGGGAGGTTTATTTAGACATATATTTACATGCGATTAGCATTAGGCAGCCGTTGTTTTTGCAGCCGCTGCTTTTCCGAATGTTTTTTTTTTTTTTATTCTTTCTGTTTTTGCTAACAATAGTTTCGAATCGGTAGTTTCAGTGAATGAAAAACCCCAGAAAAAGAAAGAAAACGTGTGTTCACACTAATTTAATTTTCGTTTTGCATTCATTTCATTTGTGTTGCGAATTCATGTTTTTTGTTTTGTTTGTTTGTTTTGTTTGTTTTGTATTCGCCATTTTAATGAGCACAACACTAAACAGTCAAACATCCAGAATAGCCCACGAATTTTGCATAATAACCAAACGACTTTATATTCACACATTCGTGTGTGTGTGTACACACATTCAGATTAAAACTGACACCATTCAACCATTGGCAATGACAGAGAGAGAGAGCAAGAGACAGAAAAAAATAAAGTTGGCAAAAATGCGAACGAATGCCAGTGATTGAAACAACCTGTCGCATCTACAAATTTCGTTCTTTTTCTTTTTCTTTTTTTTCAAATGTTTGCATAGAAAAATCCATATTAACGATCAAATGAAAACCACATTTTATATATATCACATCGGTCATCGATTGTCGGAGAACTTCGAACAAATCAAATGGAAAACCAAGACAAAACCGAACAAATTCTAATCCAGTTAAATCAGATTGTAATAATGTATGTTTTGTGCCACCGTTAAATTTGCCCACAAACATTATTACTTTATTCAATCGAGATCAACATTGTATGGTTTGTTAGTTGCTCCCCCCCCTCCTTTGCCGCTGTGCCAGCACGACTGCCACTTTCAATGATAAAATGGAAATAATGTGTTTTCAGTGTGTTTGTCGTATGTAGGCAAATTGACCTTTGATTAACCATATTTTGGATCGAATCAACATCGTTTAACGTTAAGGAAAAAAAAAATTAACAGCCAAAAATTGAGCTCAGTCGCGATGTCAATCAATTTTTGTGTTGTGATTGATGGGCCGAATGCTTTTAATTTTGAAAAAAGAAAAAGAAAAAACGGTGTCATTCAATTGGATTTATTTGGTAAATGCGAATAACGATGATAAAGTCGCGATGAGAATAATATTATTTGTAATATGAAAATATTAATTGAGATGCAACATCGTGTACTGTTCGCTGTGTATTTGAATTGATTGTTTTCATCATCGCAAATGATCAAGATCATTGTTTCGTCTCATTTAAACACTCTCGATTTCCATGGTCGAATTTCTCGGACTAACGAGATAATATTCAAATATTATGAATTTAATTTGTTTCTTCTTTTTCTGTTTTCTTTTTCATTTCAATCTTTTTTTTTCCATTTTTCATTTGATGGCTGAATTGAATGGAGTCTGAACGCGCAATGTTTGTTTAACTGATGTAACGAGCGAAAAAAATACTTTATCTGCGCAAATTGTAAAACAAATTCAAAAACCTAAAGTCCGAATGCAAATGAAAACAAAGGTAAAACGACCAAACACATACAGACTTAGTGAATTCAAGCGAAAAAGATGAGCAAAAGTTCACGTGAATTTGTTTGAACTGAAAACAATGACCAATGAATGCCATTAAATGGTTCTGAATGAACAATGCAATTGTTTTTTTTCTGTTCATCATTTATTTTGCAATTTGGAAAAGAAGAACGCTTCATGAAAGTGAATTTATTTAAAGCCACCTGATTCTTGTTTGGAATAAAATTGCAGAATTGGCGGAATTCCAAATAATAATAATAATTAATCATGGCACAATGTTTTTATCATTCTTGGTGAATGCTAACAAAAAAGGAACGCAGTCAACAAATATCGCAAATATATGCAAAATTTAAGTGTGACGATGACGGATGACATGCGCCGAAACATTCTCAGCCAAAATAATTCTATATACATACGAATGAGTTGGCAGTTGGCAGTTGGCAGTTGTTATCCGACAACAAAAAACAAAAAGAACAAAAATGACAAAAACTATTGAAAAATGCATGTGAATTAATATCAAGGTTGTGTTGGGTTTTTCAGTTTTTTTTCAGTTTCCACATTTTCAGTCGTTTCAATGGAATATAATTATTCATTTTCTTATCGTCGTTTGCATTGTGCATGTTGTTTGGGTTATTTGTTTTTTAATGTTTGTTCCTATTTTCCAGAGTCATTTGGCAATAAAAGTTCCATGAATCGTGACATAAAAGTGAAGAAGAAGAAGAAGAAGAAGAAGAAGAACACAAATCACGTGATTTGGCAATAAGTACATCGCGTCCAGTTGTACTTTGGCACTTCGAAACCACCGCACATAGTCTGATGTGCATTGTTTTGGATTATTATCATTATATTTAAGTGGAAAAGAATATGAATTCGTGCGTTGCTGCAATTCGAAATAAATTCTCATACACATCACTCGTCGGTTGTTATATAAATATATTGCTGACTAATTTCGCGTCTAGTGAATTGAGTGCGATTTGTTTACAGCAAACTTTCAATTGCTCAATTCATTCATCGTTTGTCGTCTTTTTTTTTTTCTAGTTTCACTTGATTTGGCTGAAAATATCTTATGCAAACTCCCATAGAACAACGGCTGAAAATTAAAATGAATTAAAAATACATGAATATGGAATGCAAAAAAGCAACAAAACAATGAATGAATCTCTCGTGTCGGATGATCGTCGATATTTTAAACGGTTTCAAATTCGAAATGAATCATTTCATGTTTTGTGGTTGGATATTTGATTTTCGATGAACAAACATTGTTTCCATTTTCGGAATAATCGGAACATAAATGCCTGCGCTCTATGTTTTGCTTGCCAGTTTCACATCAAATCTTTGCGTTGCTCACTCTGCTGAATATTTCACATATGTGATGATTTGAGAATGTTTTGCATTCCATAAATATAAATAAATATTATACTATAAAATTGGTCATATAGCATTTTATTTTATTGGCAGCGTTGAGCCAAACTGTGTGTAGGACAACAATGCACAGTTTACAGCATATTTGACACAGTTTTTCGGTATTACGAAGTCAAAATAACAACATCAACTATTTATAATCGACGATGAAGAGCAAACAACATAAAAATGAAATTGCCCAAAATCTGACACATGGATGCAAAGTGTATTTTATGTGTAATGAAAATCATTTGAAACGAATTGTATTGGCCTTTTGATTGAATGATTTATCGATTTGAGCCGTACATTTGAAGTAATTATTGATATTATTAAATCATTGATCATTGATGGCCAACCATATTTAGCATCAGTGTTTTCTTCTAATTGTGTGCTCTAGAGAGCAAAAATCAAAAGAAAAAAAAATTATGATGAAAAAGAAAAAA
>GL501511.1:1594960-1605064 GCA_000149185.1 Mayetiola destructor
CGAGAGAGAGAGAGAGAGAGAGTAAGAAAAAGTGAATTACATAATAAAAATGTATCGAAACAACGAAAGGAAAACAACTTGGGCACATATTTATTATTATAATTTATTTATTTATTTATTTATTAATTTTTTTTGGTTCCAACATGAGCAACAAATGAATATGCATTGGCCCAAAATAAATGCAAAAATCACTTTACACATTTGATTTTAGAGACAATACAAAAAGAAGAGAAAACAGAAGAAAGAAAGAAAAAAATCAATCAATCTATGGCGGTGATTTGTCAATGAAATGTTTGCGTTAAAAATATTGTGATAAAGTGAAAACTGGCCGCGAACTATACAAGAAAGTTGCAGAAGAGGAGAAAAAAAACATGCCCCAACCGAAAGTCATACGAAAAGTGAACACAAAAATGAAAAACAATCAACTAATTTTCGATGCGAGAGAAGCAAAGCACACACACACACACACACACAGTACAAAGAGTATGCGAAATAAAATTAGAAGACAAGCGCGAATAGACTATGAATCATAAAAATCAGACGATATTTATTTTGGTAAAGTGAAAAGTGGCGCATTCGACCACAACTGACGACAATACACAGTGACGATTGTCGAATTGAGTGTTGACTCGATCGAAAAAGAAGAAGAAGAAAGAAAAAACAGTTGACAATGATTGTTGTGTGATTCGAGCCATTTGTCCATCTTATACAATATCCCGGACGATGCCATCAAATTGAATATCCAATATATCCGAAGAGAGATTATTATGAATGGTCAGAAAAGTTAAATGAATGAATATGAATATGCTAATGCAGATCAGTCATCGCTGGTGGGTAATTTTTGGTGATTTTGTCATATAATATTTTGTTATCAATCAAAAGGGCTTGTTTCACTCAGTCAATGGACATTCATCTCAATTTCCCCCTCCCCTTTTTTTTGCTTTTTCTTTGCAGTCTCTTGTGTTTAATTAATGGATTTTCCTTTCGTTTCATTAATACATTTTTTTTCTTCTTATTTTTGGTTCGCTGTGATAGCCAAAACTAATTTCGTAGAAAAAATATGTAAATAAAAGAAGAAAAAAAAAGTTTAGCCGGACATTAGTTTTATTGAAAACGTTGAACGTGAATGTGAAATGTGAGAATGTCATGTGAATGGCTTACAATATGCGATGTGATAACAACAAATGGATTATTATTATGTACAAAAAACAAAAAACGAAAAAAACAAAACTACTTTTTATTCAATTTAATCCACTCTGTTCACTATCAACATTAAAGGTAGCAGCACATCAGATGCTTTGCTTGAATGCAAAAACAATTTCAAGACCATAAAATAAAATCGCATCCATTTATAAATGGCAACACAATATAAATGAGGAAGTGCGTCCGCTGACATCATGGCTAATGGAAGATTTAATGTTTCTTTAGATTTTCACTTTTGTCAATGGCCAAAATGATATCAAATTGTTGAATGCAATTGATAGCAAATAAATTATTCCGTTCATTTCCACAATATGTCGATTTTAATTGGCTTCCATTTCGATGTATACTATATTTGCAACGAGGACGAATTTTTACAAGAGCTCTTCAACTTTCTATTGTTGCAAGCTGTTGTGCTTTCTTCACTTGTCTCATTGTCAATTCATTCGAATTACCGATTGGACACCGATTGGCTCAGTTATGCCATATGATAAATATGTAATATGTAATCCGAAAATGAGTTTTACTTTTATTTTTGAGTTTTCATAGGCCATGGACTGTTGCGGCTGTTGCCACCCAAACGTTATTTCATATTTCATATTCTATTATTAAATTGATAATTTTGAAATTTGATAGACAATTTCGAATCGATGATTCTTTAACCAAAAGTCATTTGGAATTGTTGATGTTTGTTCGATCGAAATGAAATGTCAATGACTTCTTCCATCCATCCATTATTATTATTATGACTAATCGACTGTGAACGGATGGAAATCGATTAATTTCTATTTTTGTTGCCTACATGGGAATTTTTGTTCATCGATCAAATAATTAAATCCCACTATACGCGCCAATTTTCACCTTATTCCGGAATTTCTCATTAATTCTCATTTTTTTCATTTATTTTTTTCTAGAATGTTTGCTGTGACAATGCGGCATCCGACATTCTTGTGAGAAATACACAGTTTGTTTGTTGTTATTTTAATTTATCATCGATATGTTTGACATTTGCTTGCTTAACCTGTTTCACAGCGAAAAATGCTATGATGCTATATCTTCTGGACGGATTCTAGTTCGTCGTTCAATTTATTATCACTTTATTATTTTTGTTTTCGTGTGTGTGTGTGTTTGTATGATGTACACACTGTGTACAGTGTATACTTGGTTGTCGGTAACCAAAGACGACGATATGATCATCATCATTTATTTCATTCACCTATATTTAGCGATATTGTTAACTGCTGACTGCTGTTTGTAATATGATGAATGAAAAAATTTTGAGGTCTGATGAGGCGATTGCAATAGATGAGAATGGATGCGCGCATACATCGCAATTACGGTAAAAAAATATTGCCGTTCCCATCGAATTCTACAGACATACATTCAATTGACTATTGAAAAATGGTCGGTAGACTGAACACCGAACACACACACACACACACACGCACACACAATAATGAGGTAAAAATCGAAGAAGATTTTTTTTTCATAATTGCGGCAAAGCCACAATAAAAATTAAAACATTTAACCAAACATTCGATCATTTTGAGAGCTCCGAATCCGAGCTACCGCTAATAATATAATAATGATGGTATGCTACGCACACCAGTGATGATCAAATTAAATGAAAAATGAGCAAATTAACGTAAACTAGTGACCAAATCTGCTCAATCTGCTGATGCGATTTTTCTTTCAGTAAACAAAAAAAAAAATATCGATTTTTTGAGGTTTTTATTTTCATGTTTTGTTGTTGCCCTTTTTTCTTTGGCTGAACAACAGAAACGGAATAATAAAATAATAAGAAAACCAAAGAAAAAAAAAGCCAAAAAACAAAAAAAACGAAAGATAATATTTTCCAGACTAAAGTGAAAGAAGTGATATAAATCTGCGGAAATGTGCTATTTTCTTTCATTTGTAGCTTTTGCGGTCTAATGAGGCTATTCAATCATTTTATTATGATTATATTTTGCTTCTTAGCTACTTCTTTTGTTTATCCGATTTCAAAGTCTAACATGCGAATTGAAATGCATGCAGAAAACGTTGCTCCAATATTTTGTGAAATTCCGAAAAAAAACTTTTTACACTTTTTTTTATTCCAAGAGTTAAATGTTTATAAATGGTTTTTGTGTGTTCGGTGTTTGGTTTGAATGTTAATCGGTCTCCAGGCCAATCAGTTCAGCCCAATTTCAATGTTCGTTGAATGTGCAATATGGGATATGTTTCGAATTGGTAATTGCATCGGCTACATTTGCTGGAATGGCCTAATTGTGCCAACATTGCATTCAGCACAAACATTGAGAAAGAAGACGAAAAAAAAGAGAAAAAAGAATGATTCAAACTGAAAAACAAACAATACAAACACACGCACACACGCACACATTTTAATTATTATAAAAGGCTTGGACGTTTTATTAAACCAAAGCCATTGCCGTGGCCGTATCATGGGAATAATTCACCGTTTGCCATGTGAGACATTTTAAACGAAACTCAAATGTAAAGCACACATATTATGTTCGGCTGTTCGGAATTTTCCGACATAATCAAAATTGTGGCTCAAATTCAATTTAATAGTTTGTCACATGCCCAAATGCTCATTTCACGTGATATTTTAGAAAAATTTATTTTCGTTCTATTTTAGCGTTCATTCTGTTTCGATATCAAGCAGTAAGCGGTACTTTTTTTCTTCCATTTTCTTTCTTTTTTTGTTTTGTCTTTGTTCCTTTTGTACCCTCTCAATATTCATGCAAAATGAAAATATGTTCGTTCGCGTTCGCATTCGCATGGCTACGCATATATATTTTGTATTTGTTTTGCCGTGGTCACAACGGCCTATATTTGCCTTCTTTTGCGCCACCAACCACAAACACACAAAAACACCGTACACACATTTATAATTACAATAAATAATATTTTTCTCTTCGTTTTTTTTTTCATTTCATTTCGTTTCAGATGGTCATTTTATGGTTCTGAATAAGTTTCTTTGTACATTCATTTGCCTCGGTTGCACTCAAACAAATTCAAATAATGCATGCAATGGGGGATTTGCGTTCGGCTATGCTGATTTAAGCAATTCTATGTAAAACCTCACACAAAAAATAAAAATTTGTCTGGAATAAAGCACAATTCATTTTCTTGGCAATAAATTTGCCCATGTGTACCTTGATCTGTTTACAAAACATAATAACAAATTAACGAATACAAAAGAAAGAAAGAAGAAAGAAAGAAAAAAAAACGATTCAAAGTTCAAACACTTGTGTGTCACGGTGTCACACGGCATTCGATTTTTCAAGATCATTCAAAAAAATTACAAATAATAAAAAAAAATTTAACAAGGATATCCGTTTACGCTCATAATTTGTCAAATTCAGAATCACATTAATTATGTATTTATTATTCGTGTTCGATGGGAAAAACGTTGCAAAGGGAAAATTGATTGCCTCAACAAACGAATTCACACTCTCAGTTTTCATTTTTCTTTTCCTATTTTCGATCATTTTTTTCTTTTTTTTTTCGTTCACAAAATCGCTCGCCAAAACAAATCACAAACAAAACGAACAGTTTAAGAATATTTTTTTTTAGAAACGACGCGAATTCATCATTATTATTTCGAATAACCGCACAAAAATTGGCAAAAAAGAAGAGAAAAAAAAACGAAAATTTTGCAAATCAAACCAAAATTGAAATTCCTCAACAAACATACAATATTTGGTGTATTTGGTCGGTAAAAGAGTGTAGAGCGCGCGTACACGTTGTTTTTTGCGCCTTTAGTGTTAACAATGCACGATCATACTGTTTCTGGTAGCTGGAAATTATTTTCTACATCTACGAAACTATGCAAAAGAGAGCGAACGAGAGAGAGAGAGAGAGATAAAGAGAGCGCGTTCGCGCGTTTGTTGCTGTTTGTAAGACTCGCGTTTGTTTGTATTATTATTATTATTGGTGTTCTGTTGTTGCTGTTGTTATTTATCGTATTTGCTATTTTATGATGATTTAGTTTTATTTGCTTGTCAGACTTGAGAGTATATATATTGTGTCGATGCACAAACGTTATTTCCGTCATGCTCACTCTGCCATGCAAACGAAACAACGTATCACATTCGAAATACACTTGAATCTTGAATACTTCAACTGTGGTGATATCTATCTATGATCACAGTTCACAATGTGTTCTCGATATGTGCGCGCCATACCCTTCACTCTCTATACTTTACGTATAATTGTATCGCATTCATTTCTATTTTTTTTTCCCCCAATATTATTATTATTGTAGCCAATTTGGTGGCTGATTCGGATGCCGTTTTCAACATTTTGTGTGTGAGTGTTTTTTTTCTTTTTTTTTCTTCTCGTTTTCGTTTTTATTTTTTATTTTTCGTTCTTCGATTCATGATCATCATAATTGTCTGTGTGTGTGTGTGTGTGTGAAATATAAAATTTGTCATCACACGTTGCGCGCACACGGCTATAGTATTATTTGACACAAAACATCTGACCTGTTCGAGGTTTTCGATTTCGTTCGTTTCAAAATATCAAATTGACGAAACACTATGAATTTTTTCATCAATCCAAAATAAATCTTTTTTTTATTTTTTTTTCACAAGTTACAAATTACAAATTACAAATTACAAATTAATACTTGGAAAAAATCATTCAATGTCTTTCAACGCTCACAACAAGCATATTTGGAATTGAGAAATTCCAAAAATATTGTAGTGTATTTGATTGGAGCTTTGTAGGTGTTTGGTGTTTCTGTTCACTGAACATTGAACATGCATGTTTGTCGCCATTACAGCATCGCTGTACTGTGTAGCAGTGTCGTTTGTTGCATTAATTGTTTTCGTAGAATTTTTCTTTTGATGAATATTTTTTTTTGTTCAATTCAGTTTGTCTTACAATGTAAATTATACTGGCTGCTGTTACGGTGATACGGACAAAGTTTACACCCGTTAACTAATAGATTTATTTTGTTTCCGTTTTGAAGCAGGATTGCTAATTGCTCGTGATCAGTTTTTGATCGCCATTCCATTATTTCATAAAATTGCCAATTTCAATTCACATCATTCTCGCTAAAAATAGGCCGAATATTTCATGCTCCGTTTTCTAAAAAAAACTTGAGAACAATCAAAATGGCCACTTGAACTAGTTTCAATTAATAAAATCGGTTTTGGTTTTTCTGTTTTTTTTTTTGTGAGTTTTTGTTTGGAATTTCATTCAAAATTAATTGATTGAATAGTCCAAAGGAAAGAGAAACAAATGTCGAAACGTGTTACGAACCACACATTTGACGTTCGTCGTGACGATGAGTAATCGATGAATTAATTGGGCTCATCAAATAGACACATTTATGTAGAGAAGTGCGTTTGCGTAAATAATAAAACAGAGAAAAAACAGAAAACGACCGCCGCAAGTATTTAAATACATGTGATCATGAGCAATGAGCCCTGATCGGCTTTTTGCTTCTATATATATATTTTATTGACATTGTACAAGAAATTCCATTTTTATACAAAACATAACAAGAAACTTATTACTCTGTATTTATTAAACAATTTCATTTGTTGCAAGAATCGAACTAAAAGAAAATAAGTTACTGGCTACTCAATACAAATGAAAAAAAAAAACAAGTGCAAAATACCGAATAGCATTGAACTGATTACACACATATTGTATTAAAGATTGAGAAACGAGTCGGAATGGCCGGACTGTAGCTCTCTGTAGCTATGTTCATTGTTTAAAACATTTTTTTGCCGAACATACAATTTACAATCTGTTGTTTGATGTACTACTTGGAACGCACAAAGCAATAACAATGAAATAAGCTCACTGTGTATGAGCGCAATAGCGATACACCGCATAAATCGCGGTTATTTTTATTATTTTCCTCAGTTTGTTCGGCAATAAGATGAATGAGTGAATGAATTTCAAAGACACAGATGGTTGAGTAGCTGCTGTGTTTTTTTTCGAATCATATGTGGTGTCACGACTAGTGTGTGTAGGCTTTAAAGAACCATGTCTCTCTCTCTCTCTCTCTCTCTCTCTCTCTTTCTTTCAGCCGATCATCAAATGGGATTCCGATGAAGAATAATGTGCATCCTGCATATTGATGACTTCATACGTAATAATAATCTGATCATAATAAATTATCAATGCTCATTTGGATGCTCTTAGCCATCTTAACTCATAACCATAATTAGATTGTTGAGTTGAGCGACTGTTCATTCGTTTCCAAGCTACGTGTTTTACGTTTCTTCATTCATTTATTCCATTTTGAATGCGGATGAATGGATTTTTGCCGAATCTCATGTTCGATAAATTAAATCCATTGCACTGCGTTGCAATAGATTTTGATGTCATGGTGCCGACACGAACAAAATGAGAATGTTTTGTTGTTGTTGTTGTTGTTGTATATTTTGTGTGTGGGCCCAAAAAAAATGCCACTAAAAATAATTCAATTTTTGTGTGTATCGTAAATTGCTATGAATGACAAATTGCATTAGCTACAGAAATTGATTGAGGCCCGGTAAAGTGAATGGACTGGACACTGGACACAGTGCAACATATCGTGGACCATAATTGAACAGGTTTTAATTTTATAATAAAAAAATAATATTATTTCCATAAATTCAGGCAGCCAATTAAACTGTATGAGTGTTTGCTGGAGAAAAATTGCGAATCAATTTTTTTTTTTTTTTTATTCGTTGTTCAATATTGAAACTAAAAACCCCGTGGGTTTACATTCAGTACGATGATTTCAAGCCGCAAACGTCATCGTGTCAATGCACTGAATGCAATATTTTGCCATTTTTTCACATGTTTTCGATACGAATGTGTGAAACTCCATTAAAAAGAAAAAAAAAATGTTGAATTTCAATTCACAGTGCAAGAGTGCATAAGAATGCACATTGATAGCTTTGAGTCGTTTGAAATTTGATGAATCAAACCAATCAGACGATGTCGATTTGATTGGAACGGAAAATTTGGTTTAAGAGACCAAATAAATCAATTATAAATCGATTCGCTTACATTCAAATACTTGTCTAGCTTTCCGACATGGTTTTTTCCATGGTCAATAACAATCTGCTCAATTCTCACGTGAGATTGAACCATTTTTTCAATATTGATTAAATAGGCGTTTTATTGTTAGTGCTTGGATGATATTGTGTAACCTTTGTTTGTTTATTCGCTGAATAAAAGATGTTCGGAAGCCTTTAAAAAGTAAAGAGACATTTATTTATTTAACGCCATCTATTGGCCTATTTAATCAGCAGTATTGCTATCAACTCATCGATAAGCTTTTAATTTATTCAGCCGGCTTTAAGTGGATTTTAACACAAAACATCAAATATATGAAGTTATTTTGTCATGAGTTGACAACTTTTATTTCATTTTTCCTTTTCGAATGATTCCACGCTTGAAATTCGTTTAATGCAAATGAATTCATCGATGCATAACTTTGCCAATAAATTCCCATCGAGCCAATCGAGATTGACCGTCAAAAACGTCATCCGTTTGGCATATCAAACCATATTAAACCAGCAAAACTATTCAATTTGCGACTATTTGAGCCAGAGCTTTCAGTGAATAAACTAATTCACTATCGCGGTGGAGACGGTTGAACGAAACTTTCGAAAGTTTAATATTTTTATTTGTTTCATATGACAAATGTTAAGTACAGCTGGTACACCAACCAATTGAACTTGCGATGGGCATTTTTAATACGGAGTTATGAATGCAGTTGAGGCAACATTGATGCCATAGATTTTTACCTATTTTATTGAATACATGAAAAAATTTATGAAAATGTTGTAAGTCGACGGCATCAGTTTAAGTATGCACCTTAAACACAAGCAATTAATACCAATACAAAACTTTTCTAGCTTGAAGCAGATTGCACCAACACATTTGGTGCAATATTATTATTTATTCAGTTCAGACAATATCTACATTTCAAATATTATATAGGTATATTCATGAATGTATTTTGTACATAAAAATTTTCATTGGCGTGAAGCCCAAATACTTTTCATTTCATAGATATTCAATTCGGTCAAATGAACATGTGACTTTTTCTCTGAATTATCGCCATGAACTTTAATGATCATTTTTGAGGCAATGTCTTCTGTGGAATAGAACAGGGCACTCATTGCAGATAGTCCTTCATCGATGAACATTTCAATACAATTTGCATCAATAATAATTCTCAATTTCATTATGGAATTGGTGATTACTCTTGGGGCCGTCCACAAAGAATTAAATTTTTTGCGTGTTAGTTCTGGTGTATCCTGTGCGTATTCGGCATTTGGGATAGTGCTATTTCCGGCCTTTGATCGGTCCAACGTAAATTCATTATTTTTGAAGGAAATTTTCAGCACATCATTTGGGCCACAAAACAAAAGATCAAATGTATTGTCGTTCGCAAAATTTGCCAAATCCAAAATCATTTCAATATCGACTAAATGTTTCTTGTTATCATTTCCTTTGGCAATGTCAAAATGACCGACGGTCGAAATATTAACATTTTTGATTGCGTCAATGAGATGAATTCTCAATTTTTTTACTTCATCTACTGGATATGATGTGAGTCGAAGTTTTCCATCCACTTGAATCAAAGAGCAATGCCGGAGGCTTATATGAAATTTCGCCTTTTTTTGACATCTCCATAAGAATAGCATTGAATAGATGGCGCTAGTTTCTATGCGGTTTTGAAAAAAGGCAGAAACCGGCATTGCTCTTTAATTCTCTCGTCAGACCCATTTGACCATTCCAGGCATTATCTTTCAAAACTATTGCATATTCCCATCGACCCATCCAATTGATCCAAAGACGCCGTTTACCTGGCGTATCATACCATACGTTGCCAGCAAAACTATCCGGTCCATAATCTAACCATAATTCCGTTTTCTGGCA
>GL501511.1:1606072-1618447 GCA_000149185.1 Mayetiola destructor
CTTGGATTAGTTCTCGTTTATTGCACAGATGTCGTCACCTAATAAAAATTAATTTTTACCCTATGATTGTCATTTGTAAATTTTTCACCGTCAAAGGAGCCTATGAAATATTGGTGGATCGGATGCTGAAAGCTGGTTCTAGTATTTGTTAAAACGTATTTTTCACATTCTTTTCTGGTGAAACAAAGAGAAAAAAAAAAATTAAAAAAAATTATCCACACGAAAATTGGATAAAAATTTCGTTGAGTCGTCTTACCCGTCAATTGTGACAGTATATGGAAAAAGACTAGGCATTTCCCAGGATCCACCATGGGCTCCATCTTCTCTTCCGAATTCGCTTATCAATTCCCATTTAATTAAATCTGATGACTTGTAAAAAGCGTGACAAATTTGTATACTTATTATCAGAATATAATGATCTTTATACTTGATGGGCATTGGATCACGAAAATATTTCTTTAAACCAAAATTCTTTATAAATGGTTCTTCCTTATAGAATTTCAATTCAATATAATCAGCATCATTGCTGTACGCCATCCAAACATGTTGCTGTAAACTTGTTTTATTGCTAACGCAAATGTATGCAATCAATGGCGGTATATTTTTATCCAGTTGAAGGCCAGAAGAATTTTTGTGATCGAGAATTGCACCACCCGAATAAAGTGCGAATCCTTCAAGTGGTTTTATAGCGATTGGCTTTGTTTCCCAATGAATCAAATCCGTTGAAATTGCATGTCCCCATTGCATTGGACCTGACATTCATCATTATTATTATTATTATTATTATTATTATTATTTATGATTATTTTTGTCAAAAAATTTTAATTCGCTCACCATGTGCTCTATCAAATTCACGGCATTGATGAAATAAATGATATTTGTCATTGATATAAATCAAACCATTTGGATCACTTAACCATCCGGTTGGATGACTATAATGCAATTGTGGTCGATACATTTCATGGTAAAAGGCCATCGAAATTGAAATCAAAACGAAAAACGATGCAACGAGCAATATATTAGCTCGAAACATTTCGATTGAAACTTTTTTTTTTTCACTTAATTCACAAAACAAAAGAAAAAGTATTCACTGTGATGACTTATCGATTGATGACTAATGTGAATCGTGTCAGTATTTTATACTTTTTGTCGTTGTTTTTTTTCTTCTTATTTTTAGAAAGAAACAGATGTTTTTTTCAAATGAAGAACAAGAAAAAATTGAAAATTTAATATACAGTCATCATTTCAATAATTCATCAAATTCCAACTCATTGTTAATTTAGTTCATAGATGCGGAGTTTTTGACTTTGTTATTGGTATTGAAGTAGAAAACAGTTTTCGTATCGTCATATCAGCCACGTACCACATATTATCTTATAAATAATAACGACAACAATTTTTGTTGTTCTGAAAGAATAGCGTGCATTTATCTCACTATTGGATTCATCAATGATGACCTCGAAATAATAATAATAATAATAATAATAATAAGTCATTTGAAATTGATTTTTGATGTTTTCGATTCGTCTGATTGACATTGTTAATATTATTTACAGCTCAGAAGTTAGGAATCAGGCCGCACATATGTATCAATGCAATCTTTTCTCTTTTATTTCCGAAGAAGAAAAAAACTTGTTTTTTTTTTTGTATTTTCCCCAAGCACACGGACACAGCCGTTTATTTTCCAATGTATGCGTTCGCTTGTGTTTTGTTTGCCATTGTTAAACATATATTGTTATTCTCTTGTTAGTCTGCCGCTATATCAGTAGTACGATTTCAAAACAACAGCCCAACACAATATTTATAGGTATATTTCTTATTATAAGCATTTCATGGTTACAGCAGATGTCTTTGCAGGTGCTGCAATCTCTAGATTCAGGCGCAATTGAAATACGAAAATTTCTACTTTATCATAAAAATTTTGTATTTTCCAAATTTATTATGTGCAACAAAAAAGATTTCATGCACTAGAATCATTTAAATATTGTTCAGTTACCATCGACCATGAACTCCCACAACTGTATCATTTTTGATAATAATAATGAACAGTTTGGGCCAGTCAGTTGAACATTGGACACCATTTTCAGTTTAACACCACATAATCATCAACCATTAATTTCACAAATCGTTAGTATAGTATTCATAGTATTTTCAAATATTTTCATGCGATAAAAGATAAAGTAGCCAACACAACATTGTTCAGTGTAGATTGTTGTTTGCTTTACAGAAAAAAAAGAAGAAGAAGATAATTATTGAATAAGCTGCATAATTGGTCATTCATATGGGCATTTGGTATCCAGCAAATCTGGTGCAGATTCTTAGATGAAAATGTTGCCACTCATCATCGACCATTAGATAAAAGCCATTCTCATAAGCCACCGAAAAATGTTCAAGTCATGGCACGTACACTCAATTACATTGCCGTTTGTCATTTATTCTTTTCGATAGCAATTCGTTGAATGCGATGGAGCGATGGCATTGCTGCTGTCATTGTTGCCGATGTTAACCAAATGTTTATGTTTCATCGGGTTTCTTTTCTAATAAAATTATTTACGATAATATACTGCATTGCAACTGTATAGCCCATTCAAAAACCATATGTATACAGGCATACAGGCTAATGCAATACTTGTGTAATAATTTTATACATTTATCTCACCAGACGACAACTCTTGAATTATTATTATTATTATTGCAGTTATCGGTTCGTTATTTTTCGTTTGAAAACATTTTCATTCGCACCATTTCAAGGCAATCGGACACATAACATTTCTTTGTTCTTTGTTCTCTGTTCTCTGTTTGATCTGATTGTTTGGTCTTCATGACAAAATGGTTCAACGATTCAATCATTCGCCTGTGGTCATTGTTTACTCTCACATAATTCAGAATAAGTTCCGCCGAATACGCAAAGCTGTTATAAAAATGCTATTGTATATCCGATGCCGTTTGCCTTCTCTTTTTTTCCTACAATTTTTTTTTCTTTTCTGTATCTTTGTGTGTCCCTTCGCGTGTCCCATCGTCCGATTCATATTTTTTTCGACTTTTGTTCTTCTTTTTTCTATTTTTTTTTTTTTTTGATTATGACAATAATAATAATTTCTTCGTTGCTCAAAGGTGATTTTGAATTTTTGGTTCATCCAATTTTCCATTTTCATGACAGCTAAATTATCTTCTTCATTTCTGTTCGCTCTACGTCTCTGGATGAGAATTCATTTCGATAGTTATTTTCCAAATATAAATTCGCTATTCTACAAAAACCGAAAAATGTGAATCATTTCGCAATCAAAAACAGTTTTCAGATTTTAAAGGTTTTTTCTGTTATATTTGTTATATATTCTTGTGGATGATGCAGGCGCTGGCGGCAAACGAACAGAAAAACAGCGCACAAAAATGACATTACGCGAATTTCATAAAACCGATGCGGTTCATGACTTTTGAAAAACAATTCCGTAACTCAAAGCGCTTGTGGATTGAGATTGTTTTTTTTTTTTTTTTGTATTTTTCGTGCTTTGCTTTGTCTTTGATTTTTGACACTTTGTTGCTGTGCCGTGAATTTAATTTCATTTAATTTTGCACAGTTTGTTTTGTTGTTTCATTTTGGGATCGCGTGTCCGGGCCATACAAAACAAACCTAATGGAAACGAGACGAAAACCGTGAAAAATGGATGGAGAAAATATGGTGTTTGTATGTTGTGTGTATGTGCACTGTGCACTCCTGTGCTGAAGATATGTGGGTGAAGTGGTTTTGTTTTTTAATAGGTTTTGTTGGACATTGTACTTGTTTATTTTTCCGATAGTGCACAGTTGGTATGGATTTCCTTTGTTTTTGTCTCCTTTCATCGCGATTTGCGCAAATCGCTTTTTAACTCTTTATTTTAGCGTTTGTTTTCGTTGAATTTTCAACTAGTTTTCTTTTTTTCGATTTCATAGTTTTTAATGAGTTTTACATGTTTATGCCCAGCGCATCCATTTCGAATGCGCTTGAGTGTCGATGATTCCGACAAGTAATTGGCAACAAGCAACCAGCAACGAACTATTCGCATTCGTTCAAAAACACAAAACCATTCAATTGTTTTCATTGGGATTGTCTTTCATCCGTTTGGATCGGTTGCGGTTTTTTATGCGGTCGGTTGTCAATAATTTATGTAGATTGAATGACGGACACCAAATTAATGTGTATCGTAATTCAAATATTAAACTGTTTGTGATATGTGCTATCAATTTCGGACTGAACATTGAACCAAAATCGAATAAAACCATCATTAATAAATGATTATCATTATTATTGTTTTTAACGCCTACATCAACCACTATTATTTAAATTTCAAATTTGAAACATCACGACACTTTTTGCTACCCAAAATCAAACTGCTTTCGCACTTGGCAATTTAAGTAGCAATAAAACGAAACATTTTATCAATCCCGAACATAATGAAGGCAAGGTATGCCAATGTAAATTGATAGATCTCTGAAGACAAAAAAAAATTTTTTTTCTTCTTTTTTTTCATAATTATGTATAACAAACTAAATCTGAATGTCTGCACAAACAACAAATCCACAAGAGACACATGAAGTTTCCATCCTTTGCAAATATGGTAACAATTGATTTTGATTTTTGATATCTTTTTTTTTTTTGTTTGTCATCTTTGGGCCTTTTTTTCCTCCATGTACACCACTTAAGACTAAATACATGTCCATTTAATAGCCTCGGTCTATGGGGCACCGAAATGACATCCACGCAATTTTTTTTCTTTCGGCTATTTGTTATTGTGGCGATAGCCATTTTTGGTGTTGGGACAGAGCAAAAAATGAAAAAAAAAAAAATTGAATTTGAATGAAATAAAAATGACTTTTACTCATTTTATGCTAATGGATGGATCGATTGACAGATGCCATCGAAATATACATATACAAAATTAACGTCTTTTAAATTCTCTTAAGGCCAACGAGATAAAAATAGACACAAACAAAAAAATTGTCCAAAATAAGGGGCGAGAAATGAGGTATTATTAAGTATTATAATTTATAATAATAATAATAATTGAAAGTGTCTATGAATCCGAAATGAAATCAAGTTTACATATTTAAAATTTAAATTAAACATGGAACGAAAAATGCTTTTTATGTGCAGCATTCCATAGGAAAATAACACGTTATTTGGTCCAGAGTGCGGATAATAAATGACATCGTGCTATGAATGATAAATTTAAAATTATAAATTTAAAATTAAAAGAACATAGATATTTTGTGATAATAGTTAATAATCGGATCGAATTGGTTGCGCCGGTCGTGTTATACCAAATGGTCTGACATAATTTTCAAACGGGTTTCGAATGACCAAATGCAACCAGTTATACGGGTAAATAAAAAAAAAAAAAAACTTCAAACAACATAAGATGACACATCCTTTATATATGATTTCGATCGAGTTGATGAAACACTTTATGGCTAGATGCGAACAATTTTGATTTATAAAAAAAAAAATCAAATTCCTGGAAATGGAAACATTGAAATAAATATATTTTGCTACTTCAATCCATTTTTTTCCTCTTTTCAATTTCCAACAATAAAGTCACAGGTGACTTTAGGCTTCTGAAATGGTTGGTGCACGCATTACATGCGTCGTGCGTATCAAATCACCGAACAAACCATAATAATTACCAATAACCATGCAATTAACAATGATTGGTCCATGAAATGTGTTCGATGTTCAGTAGTCTGCACCAAGTGAAATTTTATTCATACAATTTCACTTGAAAGTTAAAATTGTGATTCCGGCAAAATGCAAAATGCCAATTGACAGATGCATTAGCGTCCACAATCAACGTAAAAATGCAAACAAAAGATTTTTTTTTTTTTGCTCTGTTTCAATCAAAGACGCACAACAACGACAAGAATGTGCATATACAATATCTCAATTTACATCAGCACACAGCATTAATGTACATTGTACAATTGACACTGTACACGCGTGGAATTAATTTTAAATTCATAATTCAAAACTTAAAAATGGTAATTGGTCGGTCACATTCGATTATCAATAATAAAATTAATCGATTGTTGTATTCCATTTGTTTGCTGATTATGCCTAATTTATTCCAATTTTTTCCATCATTTCTTAATGGCCATAATTCAAATATAAATTTTCATCATCAGTTTTTTCTTCTTCTTTTTCTTCTTCTTCTTCTTCTTCCAGGAAAGGCACGCGTTCAACAAACCATATTACGCTTTCGGTAAACAAAACCATGCAAAGCAATCAAACGATACGATGTTTGTTTGGTAGATAGTTAATTCTGTTGACGACGACAATCGGTGACTATAACTGATGCATACAAATTAATCGATCGACCATCATCTTTTTCGTGTTTATTGTTTCATTTTCTGTTTTCTGTTTCAACGACACAAATAAGATGCACCGTGCGAGCAGATGTTGTGATTCGAACATTTTCTTTTCCTTCCATTCGACGATTCGAGCATAAGGCACTTGAGAAACCGCATGCAGAGTATTTCAAAAGATTTTATATTAAAATTCAAAAAAAAAACGAAACTGGCATTAACAGACAGCCGGCCATTCACCATGTATACGAATTAAATATTGTATGATGTGTGCTTCGAACTCCATTCCATCATCACCTGAACCTGAACTGAAGTCTGAAAACTACAAATCGGTCACAATTTATTTTTATTCTGATGAATTGGACATTCCAAAACAGAACAATATCAAACGAATCAAACTTTTCATTTAGAGATTTATTCAGTTGGAACTACAATTGACTTTTAATCGGACGAGAAAAAAAAAATTCAGCAAATCATTCATTTGCGTCAATAGCGTTATTCATGCGTCAAATTCAATAAAATCAATGGAAAAGATCACGACAAACAAATTTGCTATTTGTAATGTCGATCATTTTTGTTTCAATTGTAGCACCATTTATGGGATCATGTGATTCAATCGTATTTCGTTTGTTGGACTCCAAAAGATTAAAGTTGTTGATTGTTTTTAAGAATTTTATTTGATTGAGACATGATTTGACACGATTGCAAATCTATTAAATATTTCGACACATTTCAAAATGACATTGAACATTGAAATTGCATAATGCATGCAGCATATGCATATACAATTCTAAAATTGTAAATGGACTTTAATGGGGTTAAGCATCAACACCAGTCACAAACCTACCATCACAATTTATAGTGTATGCGTTTGATATCGGTTTTTTATTTTCATTTTTCATACAGCACACAGTTTTGGCTTTGCCAAATTTTCCCCAAAAAAATCCTAAAATTCCCACAAAAAGTCTCAAAGTTTACGAGTTTAGGTTGGCAGTGTGTTTGGCATCGTTTCATACAAACACTAAGTCAAATTTATTGGCAAGACTTAAACAAATCGAAGGCAATTCTTTTGTGTGTTGTATTTGGCTTCGACACAAGTTTAGAAGGAATCAAATTTAATGTGATGAGAGTATTAAGGCCTATCGAATCTTTAATCCACTATATAAAAAATTGAATTGTCTGTTGTATTGCATTGGACATATTCCAAATAGTTTGTTTTTTTTTTCCTTTCATATGCCAGTTTTTCTACATATATTTTCCCCAATTTCAGTTTATTATGAAACTTGTGCTGCTAACTGACTGAGATTTTTATATGCATAGCATCATAAAAATGTCGTTTTCGATACAAACAAGTAATAAAAATGTTCCATTTTAGCGACTAGGTAAGTATTTTATATTGATTTTTCTTGTGCTTACGTTCCGAACGAAAAGTACCAAATCGCCCAAACAAAATTGCCAAAAAATAAAGTCAATTCAATCAAATTGTATACGAGCATACAATACACGAATCCAATACACACACACACCATACACCAACATAGAATTTGTATCCGCAAATAAATTGAATTGATTTTGTGTTTAAAACTGCCCAAAAAAAAAAACAATATGATGACTATAAAGATCCATTGCCAACCAATTTAAGCTGAACTCATTTTTTCGTATTCTTCAGATTTTATGTAATCTGGTCGATTAAAAATCAGTATCCAACCTTCCCAATATGCATGCATTTATGTATCGATTTTGGCTTCAGGTATAATAATTTTTTTGGAGTTTGTGTGTCAGTGCTCCAAATTTAAATTGGGGTTTTTCTGTGGTTCACAAATCAAACCCAGTTATCCAGTGGTTTTTCGATGCGATATAAACTTTTATTGTGGACTTAACAAACGAAATAAATATTATACATATTTCACCATAAGGCACACACACACACACATTGTCGCCATCATTGCGGTGTCTGACTGAATAAATGGTAAACATTGAACATATCAAGATTTTCGATAATAATCGTTACCATTTCTGTATTGTATGTGTAATGTGTATTTATATTGAAATGATGCATCTTGTTGTCTTTTAATTGACCAAATAAGGATTTTTAGCAATGAACATGTTCCAAGAGCAAAAATGAAGAGACAAAACCAACAATTTACTTGATGAAATTGAAGAAACAGACAGAGAGAGAGAGAGAGAGAGAGAAAGAGAAAAAGCGCAATTGATAAAATGCTGACAATCTCTGATTTCGCTGACAAAGAAAGAAAGAAAGAAAGAAAGAGGAAAAAAAGCGATGTTATGAAACGGCCTATGGCTCATCATCGAATTGTTATCAGTAAATATACAACTAAAATCAGCTGGTTTTGTAGAATTTGCCGTCAAAGGGCAAAACGGCTTATTGTTCATGTGTTTGTAGATCAGGATAAGCACATTCAATACTTTGTAAATCGGTATCGGTTTCCTCACATCCCACACACGGTGACATTCAGCATCAAAGTTGCCATCGTTTATTCAGCCTTTGGTTTTTTATTTTATTAAAATTTTTTTTGTGTTTTGTTTTGCTCACTTTCTCTATTATTGGTTTTATTATTCGTTTTTGTTAGGAACATTCGATGAACATGGAGTGGATAGGTTTTTGCTCTGTCAGTCGAATCCAATCATAATATTTTGTTACATAAATTTGGATTCAAACGCTAAAACGTTAGCTGATTGCAACGGTTCTGTGTGCATTGCATATGTATTTGTGACTGTACAGTGTGTGTACAGTGTACAGTGTACAAAGTGTAAAATGAGAATGCATTCATTTTTAAAAAGATCATGTAAACGCACAACATTGGCGGCTTGTAAGAATTCATTGTATCTGGAAAACTGTATATTTTTACTGACATGCGCCAAGCATCGCACATCTTGCATCTCTAGGTTTATCAATTATTATTTTATACTTTGGCATGGCATGGCATCGTATGGCATTCACATCAACTACACAAAAATAATTTCATTCGCTCATTTTGTGTGATGTGTGAGTCGGTCTCTTTCTGACCTCGGTTTTATATACGTATAAAATCGACACAGCCATATCGCATATGGAGCATCGAAGTCAAGTCTGCATTTCTCATAATAATAATGAAATATTTCGAAACATTTTCCATCCCAGTTTTCAAAAGTCATTTCTTTTAACTTTTTTGCTTCATTCACAAAATTTCAAATTCGATTCAGTGTTACCATTGAGTCAAACGATGGCAATTATAAGACTAATGGATCTTGAAAATTTGTTTTTATTTGATATTTGATACGCTATAAATTGAAAGTCGAACGAATAGAATTTTTTTCGAATGACTGTCCTTTTTTTTTGGAAACGAGAAAAAAGGGACGTTAAACCAAGTGAAAAATCGATTTGAATTTTAAACGATTCGTAATACGATTATGAATGAATTACACGAAAATGCAATTTATCGTTTTTCAAATTGGGAAATGACAAGACATTCATTTCATTTTATGCATAAAATATTTTTGACTATTAAGAAAACAGTTGCGCTGCTAATGAAAAAGGAATTTCGATTTTCTTTGGAACACTTTTGTCGCATTGTTTTTGATATTTTGTTCGTACCAATTAATTTCATATTTTGGCAATATAATCGAAAGTACGTTTAATGGCGACACATATAACATTGTCGACAGTAACATGCACGTCACAATGGAGAACAGAATAATCAAAATCGTAATTGAGAGTCACTTCACCAACGAATCTGATTTTGATTGAATGATAAAAAAACCAAAATTGAATGTCTCTCAACGCAACAGTTTGAAAAAATGTTAAAGTTAATGATAAATCGTAACAATCACAATGATACAATGAAAGTCACAACAATCAGTCGAAACGCAACGGTTTTTTCATGTGAATTTCATTTATCGGAATGAATATCTTCGCAAAAAGTCTCATTTTTGAAATGGATTCTTCGCTTGATTGTTGAATACTTTTGCTGAAAGTCGTACATAAAATCCCAGGGCACAAATTGTTTTGGGTACGTTTTTAGAATTTTCATTACAGATTCATGAAAAACGAACCGCATTCAAATATGATTTGGAGAACGAATCTCCTGCAAAGCAAAGCAAAAGCATAAAAACAATAAAAACAGACGTTCATTCGTCTGGATGTGTAGTGAGTGATGTTGTTGTTTTTCTGTTGCAAAATATGTACACCGAAAAACTCATATTTTTATACTTAAAACATAGACACCAACACTAATACGTAATAAAATACTAATACCAACTACCAACAACACTAAAATAAATGAGCGCACGCACGCATTATGAATATGTTCTATAATCGGGGGCATTGATGCATGCAGGGTACTTTTCGGCATTTGAAAAATAAATCGTATCAAATTTTCTTCACCAATACACTCGAATCACAAAATGCGATGGTGTATCCAAACTGATGTCAGGCTATACATAAGAATTGCATTTTTCGGTGTTGTTTGTCATGGTGAAAGATCCGTCTGTGTTACAAGAAACACAATGAGAAAAACCAACAACAAACGGATGAAAAAGATGCTGGAAGTAAAACGATAGTCATATGCTCGTACTAACGGTATAAATTGTCTGAATTGTTTTTGTCCCCCTTTTTTTGTTCTTTGTTGGCATTTTTTTTTTTTTCGTATGTGCCGAACTGCCATTGGTCGCACACATTTCAAAATTGTATTTTTATTTACGGAAAAATAGTCTCCAATGTGCAGTATGATTATTGAGACAGAAGCGCTCAATTGCCAGAGATTCTTCGATGAATTTTCGGCCCGATTTGGTCCCACTGGTAATAAATTAATTCATGAATTGCAAATGAATGAGAGGCATAGCAACGGCCAAAATGAGAGAGAGAGAGAGAGAGCAGGAGACAGAGTGTACGCCATAAGGAATTCACCACAATGAAATGTGTGCAGTGTACAATATGCAGAGGGCCAAATGTCGGTTCATAGTTTACCGAAAACCACAACATCGACCAAGCCTTCCAAGATGATGAAGATTTTTTTCTTTATAGTCTCAAAGCCATCACATTTATTATATTGTTTCAATTCATCGAAAATGCTGAACAGATGGAACTTTACTGCTTTTGAATAGACTGTATATCAATAAGGATTTGTCTTTTCCCGTTGCAATGCATCAATGCCACCATGCTACACTATAGTTCGAAAAGATAATTCTGGCCAAAAATGAATTCAAATATGAAAGGCATAATAATATGATATTTGATGTGATTTCCCCTTTTTTTTTCTTTCTCTTCATTTTCAATCTAAAAATAAAATTCTTTCTGCTCTCAATTTGATTTGAAATATCAACCATAACATTAACCAAATATAAATCCGTTGAAACGGAATGGCCGATTTGGTCGAGCATTCAGTGTCAATGTCAGTTTTATTTTTATTATTGAAACGTTTAAAATTCTTCATTTTGAAATTCGAATATTCATCAGACTTAACTGCTTTTCTTTTAATATTTGGTGTTCCTCTTTTTTGGGGAACTGCAGGAGATTCGACAACATACAGACAAATAATCTGAAATGTGAATTAAATTGCAATCGAGTTTGATTTCAAAAATTTTCAGTCGGTTCATTTTTTTTTTGTGATTCATTTTGAAAGAGCAGCATCGAATCGCCCACGGTATCCAGTATCCAGTGGCATGCATTATGCGACGCGGATTTCGATTAATTCCGAATCAAACTTCGATGAATGTAAACGAAAGAACAAAAGATTCAAAGCCTGCCGCTTAACGAGAAAAAAAAAATAAAAATACATATAAAGCAATAAAATAATCGATTTCAAAGTTTAAAACGTGCCTCAAAACGATAAGCGGCTTGTACAGCTAAAATCGTTACAAAAAAAAAAAAAAGAAAAATTCCAGGCCATTGAACATCGTTTATTTTTCCTTTTCCTAAATGTAAATGTTCGCGTGTAAAGTGTGGTACACGGAAAAGTTTGATGAGAAACGTAAAGAAACCATAAAATTTCAAACTATTTTTAAATCGGTGACCATAAAAAAAATACTGTACACACCACG
>GL501511.1:1621071-1640112 GCA_000149185.1 Mayetiola destructor
TCTCTCTCTCTCTCTCTCTCTCTCTCTCTCTCTCTCTCTCTTTGTGTGTTACGAAAACATTGCAGATAGATATTTGGATCGTTGGATCCTAAGACGTTGTATTGAGATTATTTATATTGTTTTATGTTTCGCTATTATTATATAAGTAAATGTTTGTTTTGTATTTGATCATTGTAATAAGTTTAGCGATATGCAGGTGCAAATATGCGTGTGAGATTTTGTTTGATTTGAGATTGTTAAATGGTTCATTTTTTTTGGGTCGATTTCATTCCATTTATCATTCATTAATTGAATATGTTTGTGGTTTTTGTTTTTGTTTTTTTTTGTTTTCATTGAATTTCCATTCCAAAGCAAAATTCTTCTCAATTTCTCATTGAACGGTATCAATTGGTGATTGTAACGAGATTCAAATCAAAACAATCAACCACAACAATAACAAAAAGCATTAGCTCATCAATCTGGCTGGCCTGGATGGAGTGAGCGAATAAATGGAATGAATCGACAGTGGTTGGTAAATTGAATTATAACATGAAATGAAAATGATTTGCCAGCGAACATTATGCGAACTTAATGGAGAAGAGACAAAAAAAAAAACAAAAACAATGGATGAATGATGATTGACTCATGAAAAAGAGATCCACAATCTGTGTACCGGCGCTTACAACAATACGAATATCAGTCAGTCTATTAAATAGTTCATAAACAGTTTATTAGAAACAATTGATCATGCACACAGGTGCATTAAATACTAAATACACATGAAAATGATGAAATGAACGATCAATGAGCTGGAGCTTGAATGATTTGAATGATTCAATGGAATGTTTTGAATATAAATAATTGTTTGAAAATAAATCCATGGGCAATGTGCAAACAGCAAACAGTTCATTGTTTCATTTGTTTCTTTTCTTTGTATTTCAAATGAATTTCACTTGAATGGTGTGAGGTGTTGGCGCTAAATGTTAAATACCACGCAATCGGAACTACGTTAACAACATCACACATAACTGGTCCCCCCCAAAAAAAAAAAGAAAGAAAAGAAAAACGAATTATCTTTTTGCCTCCGATATTGTTCAAATTGACAAAACAAAAACGAAAAAATATGCGATCGCGTAAGCAATTCGTTTTGGGTCAATTCAGTTACCATGATCTGGTCTATTCAAGAACATATTTTCATTATTCATCGCCGATTGAGCCCACATTGAATACAAAAAAAAACAGTTTTATTATCGCTTGTCTTGTCGATTCCAGATGGTCCAACACAAAATTTCATCTCATTTTTCATTTGCATTTTGAATCGCTTAATAACAACGATAATAGATTGTCGTATGACCATTAATGGATCGGCTTGTCATCAATTCAATCGTGTTTGGATTTTTGGTTGAATGGATTTGAGTTAATCATTTCGAATTAAATTCAATTGATTTGCATATTTTACAATTTATAAATCAATCGATTTGTCTGTGTGCAATGTTAATCATTGAGCATTGATTAAAAATAGATAAATTGGCATTTGACAACAGTCGCCAACTGACTAGCGTATTCATTTACTTTCCTATATACAACATTGTATATGTTTATGTAATTCATGTTGTTTTGGCTTTGATGAAAATGTTCTTCTTTTCGATCTGTTAAACTAAAACATCAAACAATTGAACGCACACGAAATGCACATCCGATTAAAATTTTTGGCCTCCCGACACACAAACAATTTCTTTATGTCGCATGTCGTGAACAAGTAAGTAATTAATTCTTTCAAATTTAAAATGGAAATTTTCGTGTTTTTTTTTTAAGTTTCCGAATATTTTTTTTTTCTATCGGCCCACATATTATTGCGGCAAAAAATGCTGAGAAAACAGATAAAAGCCTAACAAAAATTCGACGACGAATGGAAATGGTTAATGGATTATATGCATTGGCCTGTCAGACATTAATTCATGAATATGGAATTTTTTATTTTGGTTATGCGATTGACATGCTCGTATGTTATATCTCTCATTTATTTAACGTAAAAAAGAAGTGAAAAGAAAAACAAAACACAAAAAAGAGTTTCATTCATTTTACATTATAATGTGTTATGAGGCGCACGTGGTGTACAATGTTAGTACGATGTACGTGGTAGTTTCTCGCTGTGGTTATTTATGTATTCCAATAATTTCAATAAATTTTTTTTTTTGAATAGATTCGAGAAAAGAAGAACAGGAAAAAAAAAGGAAATTAAATTGGATGGTTTGTTGTTTTGGGTGTCAACGTTCGTCATGTCATATAATAATAGTAATTTTTCCTTGTCTTTCTCTCTCTCCATTCATGTGAAATGTGAACAACGTTTGATGTTTGAATAAATTATCCGCGTAAAATGAATGTGCTCATGAAGATTAAAAATTCACGTCTCCAAAAACAGAACAATAATAATAATCGATGCCAATCCGAAGAGAACGGAACTTGTAGATAATAATTTACGGTTGATTCAGTTTATTCAAATGTGCAAATGAAATGCAAAACTTTAAAATGCATATAAAATAAATGAGAAAAAAAGGAAAACCGATTGACTTATGCAACAGAAAAAGAGAGAAAGAGAGAAAATAGCTTTTTCGGATTTGGTTCAGTTTAGAGATGTGATAATGCTTATGATGGTTGTCTATCAAAATTCTTTGGCACATTTCTCTCTCTCTCTCTCCATTGCCATGGTGCTTTTTGCTTCTGTTCCAACAACTCAATTCGTTATCATGATTCGTGTTAACGACAAAAACCACTTTAATGCCCAATCTAAAATGAATTGACTTTATATTCCGTTGGCGAATGTACAATTTATTGCGAAAAAATTTTTTTGAAAAGAAATGAAAGAAGGGATTCACAATTTTAACAATCAAGAGTCATCATAGTCAACGGTTTAATCGGCGAAAAGAATGATGATAAAAAGAACAAAAAAAAAATTGGAGCTTGTGAGTTGTGCCAAAGTTATCCGGATGTATTCACAGACTGCAGCATTCAGAATTCATATTTATGCAGGAACAATCGAAAGATTCTATAGCTGAAATGGAACACACACACATGAGCATGATTATGTTAAGTACTCAGTTTTTCCAGTTCAGTGAAAATGGCTGCATTGCATTGTAGATTATGGCCATGGAAACATCATGTGTTACATGTGATGCAAATTCCTTCTTTTTTATTTTATCGTTTTCAATGCATAACTATAAAAATAAAATACACACGAACACTCAACATGAAAGGACTTGATGAATCCGCGAAGATGTGAATTAACAAAAGATAAAGCAGCAAATACAAAACTTCAAAAACCTTCGGGTGACATTATTGTCGATATAAAATGCATTCGATTTGCTTGAGACGAACTCACTTCAGGTTCAAGTTGAAAGTGTGTGTACAAAATGTAAAATGCATTCTGCATCTCATCATTTCATACCTCATCATCCGTTACACCATACGCCCTATCCACAAAGATCGAAACAATCACTTTCAAATCCATTTCGTTCCAATCTTTTTTTTTTTCTTTCTATTCTCCGGTGAATTTCTTATAGTACATTGTACATTGTTGAAGATTGTATGTATATTTCTTTCATTGATTTGCCATCTCCCATTCTTGTGTCTATCCCGCAATAATCTTTCATCGATCGTTAAATTTATGTTTTTTTGTTTTTTTTTGTCTTTCATGTGTATTGTATATATTCGAAATTCATCTGCACAACATGCGCGCAATTAATGCACTTGAATTTGAATGGCCGCGTCAAGGAAATGTATAATGAAGTGAAAAAAGCATTCGTTGTGTGTCTGTTAACTCTCTTCTCAGATTTTGGATCGATGAATAATGTGCGAAAATAAAACAACAACAACAACAACAACAGCTAATAATAATGGAGATTCACAAGTCACATACACTGGTGTGACTATGAATTGAAGCCGATGAGAGAAAACGTAAAAAAAAAAGAAAATTGTGTAAATTTTGCTGTTCGATGTTGTCAGTGGGTATTTTTGTTTTTATTGTGATTTTTTTTTCTTTTCGCGTTGCAATTCTGCGAAAGGCATAAATGAGATGAGAGATTTTCAAGATATACTTGAAACGAGAACAATGAACTTATGATGATTTGAATGTTAAGAGTAGCAGCACGTTGTTCGTGCACTTTAATACCACAAATACACACACACACATTCACATACACAAGACCCAAGCCACAACACTCAAGTTCATTGTAAAACAAATTTGAAAATTCAAAAACAAAATCGGGAGCACAAATGTTAACAATTCGATTAAAAGAACGGTATTTAATGTCATGACTCTTGTATCGTTGTCAGTTGTGATGTAATTTTATATTAATTTTTCCAAATGAAAAATAGAAATAATAAATGGGTTGACATGGGTTATTGGTTATTGGTTACCGTTTATGAAAACGATAGCGCCCAACCAATTTTCACTAGGGAATCAATCAGCTTTTTTTCCATTTTTTCTTCTTTTTTTTTTTTTGGTATCGAAAAATATCTTCGAGCCCACGAATGAAACCGTATTATGTATTACTTATCGATAGATTGGCTATTAATTTGTTCATTGATGAACGGCGCACCGGAAAGCATCACATAATGTAATCTATCACAAGATGAAGAGGCACCCAAAAAAGGCAAAAGAAAAACAACGACGATAAAAATCGGATCCGAACGGTGTTCCGTTTTTTCATTCAAAATGAAAATTTTTTTTTTTTTTTTTAGATTTGGCAATTTTGAAAGTTTATTTCAACCATTTGTTTGATCTTGTGTCACATGTTTTGATAAAACATTTAAGTTTTCAGGTTTTATTAACCACCCACTTTTAAAATAGTAGAACTTGATCAATTTTTTCGTTTCCGTATACACATAATAAATAATACAGGTGTAATGTCTGTATATCGAGTTCATGTATCTTTCAGTCCAGCTTTCGACTTGGCAAAAATATTCCATTCACTTTGACTAAAAATAAAAAAAATCCACACAGCACTGAAACATTCATACCTATTAAAGTGACACACATAGACCCAAAAAAGACCAATCATTTGAAGTATTTTATTTTCATTATATTTTATTTAACTGTTGATTATTCCAGTATTTTTTTTTGTTTTTTTTTTCGAAAATCATTCAGAATATCAAGTAAACATGAACCTTGATGCCAAGCATCTCATTAAGCATTAAACATTTGAATGGTTTCTTTTTGTCATTTCATTATATCGATAAAATTCAGACAATGTATGTTATGTTATAAATAAGTCATTATCGGAATTCGTCGAGTTTACGGTTAGTCAAAGCGAAAATTGTTGACTGTTGGCCGGACGATGAGACGTCAACTTTATGAAAATCGCTCATTAATTTGCGACCAGTGCAAAAACAATCGATTTCTTACTAATCGATCCGCTTTCTACTGTGGAATAAATTCGAACATTAGCCCGGTTTTTTCTCGTAATTTGACAAACCATTACGATAACACTGTTAAATGATATGACAACCATAATAAAACAACAAAAGTTGAAATCATTAAGAAAAGACTGCGCATAACCACCAACGCAATTTTCATTTGGTATTATTATCATCATTATCGCCATCATTTGTGGATAAATTTTTGAAAAAAAACAAAAAAACAAAAACAAAATCCGTCTATAGTCTAAATATTGCAGATTCTAGGCTTCACTTCATCGAACTCAATGCACTAGGGGAATTTTTGTATGATTCTGAATTTTGCTCAATGTGTATGGATTTTATTACAGTTTTGCGCGTTGCTATTATCATTTCATATTTCTATTGTCTATTCGTTGGTTTGGGAAAGGCGTGTGTATTTGTGGTTGTGCGAGTATGTTGACGGCACTGATGACAACCACACATAATATATATTCAATTTATACAAACTCGGCACGCACACGTACAACGGGACCACAACACCAAACATATCAACTACATGCCATGCACGACACAACAATAATCACTAATTATTATTATTATTATTATTTAGACTACAAATACCGGTGTGCGTGTACGAATATGATTGTGTACCATTTTCAATTGAGCCAGTTGCCAGTTGCCAGTTGTTTGCAAGAAGTTCCTTCACAATGGAACAACAAATTAAATCAATGGTTTTATTGGAAAAAAAATTCTGTAGTCCGTGTTCAGTATTCAGTCATATCATTTACTTGAATTTCAAATTGAAAACAGCATGTTATGCAAACAACAACAACAACAACAACAACAACAATTGAAAAACGGAAAATAAAAACTTGGATGTAATTCGATCGTAATTCTTCTCACTTCATTTCAATTTCTTTTTCAATCATGTAGACACACCTCAACGTTTGTATGCAATCCATGAGAACCCCGATAAATTTCAGTTTTCGTTTCAATATATTCCATTGAATTGAAATTATAAATAAAATCCAGAATGCAAACACTAATCAAACAATAATGTTAAAATTATAGGTTTCATTGAATGTGAATCGAAATTGATCCAATCGATTTGGTCTTTGTTTTGCGGAAAATTTCAACGTCAAGACATAATAAATGGCTATATCATGGCGATGCAACGTGACTTTGGCGAAATTAAACAAAATAACAACAACAACAACAACAACAGCAATACCAGCCGTCTGGCTCTTTAACTAATTAGCATTTTTGGTCCAGAGTTCGTTGCGGTTCTATTAATTCCAAATAGACGGAAAACAACAACAAACAAATGCGTTGTGTGAACTTCAAAATTACAATATCATTGTTGTTAAAATGGTCCCATAAAATCGCCTTTACATTCACATCGAAAACAAAACGATTACATAAATGCATGATGTTGGCAATAGAACTTAAACTTTTTGAGAAATTTATTGCTCTTTTTTTTTGCTTTTTTTTCTTTTATTTGAATCATTTGATATCAATAATTCATCGTTTTTGGTTTGAGAATTGTTCCATTTATTTCAAATGGCTAACCGTACCAGAACCATGCATATCACAGAATTCGTACACTGAATTTTAATTGAGTATCGCTACGACTGTGTTTGTGCAGTACATTTAATTTTTTTCGTTAGTTTTTCGATACGTTACATCTGGGAAATGTTTTTTTTTGTTTTCTTTTTCTTTTTCGTTTCGTTTCATCTTTTTGTTTGAATGATTGCTTTGGAATTGATGGCAATTGCGAAGAGAAAATTAAATGGAACAACAATTTCAACCATAGAAAGAATACAGAATTCATAATTATTATTATCAAATGTTTCGTCATTTGATATGTAATGCTTTCATTCCCTCCATTCTTTTCAATCCACCAGTTGGTGGTTTTCATTACAATTTTTTTCATTCTGTTAGAAATTCTCATCTTCTTCGGGATTCATTGTGAATGTTTCTGCACTTCTTCAGATTCAAATTCTATGTCGTAATGATGCAATAAACTTATGTGTGTGTGAACGTATGTACTTGGTTGTGTCTGTGTCGTGGTGAATTTGGCTATATAGTATATGTCTCTCATTCATTTACGATACGTTCTAAAAAAAAAAATAGAGCGAAACTGTTTTTTTTTTTCATTTCAAATTAAAATGTTGGAGTCTGTGTTCTCTGTTTCTTTCTTTCTTTTCTGATTCTTTTTGTATTTTTACAAATGAAATGACTAAAATGTTGAACCATTTCATTAATTTGCTAACAAACATTTTGAACATTTGACTCCATAGCTATAGCAAACACGCACACGCACACACACACACACATATCTAACACAATTCATAAAATTTTCAAGAAACAACAAAAAAAAACAACTGCGATTTAATCTATTCGGCTCGCGCGTTCTGCTCGTTTCCCAATTAACATTACCCACATCACCATCACTTTATCTATTGCTGTTCAATGTTTGCTTAGTTTTAAATGTTTACTTTCCACACGCAATCGAAATAATTTATAATATTTCTTTGAATGAATGAAAGAAAACGGGAAACAGAAGCAAAAAGAAAAAAAAATGGCTCAATTTTTGGCACTTTTTACGTTTAGTCGTTCAACGCTCAATGGATCGAATAGTTTAAATAGATGCATGCGCCAAAAATTTTTGGAATTTCAAAAGAATCACACAAAATGAGCATTGAACAAACGCTTCGCATTTCCCATTTTAATGATGATACTCAGAATTCTGAAGACGAAAATAATCCCACAATCGTCTCAGTGATGGGTATGATGTTCGGTGTACGCCATTCATGTCATGTCAATTCAATAGAATCATTAGTTATTCGCGTTTTAACGATCATCATTAGGCTACTTTCTATGGTTGTCAATTAACTACTTTTTTCTGTTTCTTTCCTTCTTTTAACATTATTATTATTATTTATTTCATTTTGCAATGTTTCTTTAAAGAAAACTACAAAATATGAATAAAAAAGAACAGGCACGGTATCCATTGGCTAGACTACCGGCATGTTGATGGCAACAAAAATTGTTTTTTTTTTTTCTTATTATGAAAATGTGATTCGGGTCAACACAAGTGTCTGAATTTTATTTAACAGTTAAATTTCACAACACTTGACATGAGAATCCAACACATGCATTGCAATTGGAGCTGATTTGGACTTCAAAGTGACTACCACATTCATATTTAATTGAATAAAAAATAACAATTTTAATTTGATTTTATTATCCATTTTAATTGAATCCTCAATCGTCAATATTCAATATTCATTTAGAGCAAACGTATTTCAATTTATAAATAAATTCACAACAAATAATAATCATAGGTTGCAGTGTGTGCGATGAAAAATTCAGTTATTTTCAGTTTGTGAGTGCAGTTCATCGATTTAAATGATTCAATTGATTATTATTAAATTTTGGATTCGAATCAACAAAAAAGAAAAGAAAAAAAAACAATTTCCCAAAAAAGTCATACATTCAGTCGACCATTTCATTGCAATGTTAACAAACTGTTCAATCCATTATCCATTCACTTGACGCTCAACACCAAATGCTCAACATTCAATATTCCGATTAAACTCGTTCGCTTATCATCATTTTTCAATTTGTTTTATTGACTTTCAGCTCCCCTTCCCTCCCCGTTTTCTTCTCTGTTCGCTCCGTCTTTGCGCGCGCTTCATCAAAATACTTATTTACACATTTTGAGCATTGCATTTGATTGACATGGGCGGTTTATATTCGAACAAGTGAATGAAAAGGCAATGAAAGATAAATCGCAAATTGGATTTTTTTTTTTATTTAGAAAAATAATAAATGAATGAATTTAATCATTTCTTGGCTCTGTTGGATGTTTTATTTCTGTTTTTTAAAAATTCAATCTGAAGCAATTTGTGTGTGTGTGTCTGGCTGGGCCAAATTGAATTGAATAAAGAATAAAGTACTGCACCATCGGCAAATTACCAAATGACGAACATTAATAGAAAATAAAATGCGAACATATGGTTTTGTCATTTGGATGTATGCTGTGGCGTGTTTAGTATTTTGAGTCTTCTTGAAAATTACTTATTTATCGATTTGTTGGCCACGTCTAATGACAATTTTAAAATTAAAAATTATATTTTTGTAGGCCATTTTAGACCATTCAAAAATTCAAGTTTGTTGATTGCAAAAGGCAATAGTCGACAAAATAACGACCAAAAAAAAGAAAAACATTCAAATTGGATTAAATGCTTTGCAATCATTTTAGAATCATCATCTGGTGTATTTTGTTACTTATAATATAGTTGCAGTTAACATTGATTCGTATGTCGACAGTTGACAGTTGAAAAAAGAGGAAGAACGAATTATTATTATTATCGTTTTTATTAGTCATACATATTGGTGCCCATGTGATCGTCACAATCACATTCATTGAAATTAGTTGTTCTGGAGCATTTTGAAATTTTTTCGGTAAACCGATGTCAGAGTCGTCTTTCAATTATAAAAATGAAGAAGCCATTTTGTCTGAATTGTCATTGATTCATATTATTATTCTGTAAAAACGTAAAATATCCGTATAGCAACACAATATGAAGAATAATGTCAACCCGTTGAAAAATTGATATTATCGCACATTAAACACTACCAGCGAGTTTAGCTTGGCAGTATATTTAATCATCGATTTCTTATCTGGAGTGTAAGAAATGTCGAATCGATTTTTGAATCTGTTTGGAAGCTCAAACTGTATTTTTTTTTTTTTTTTTTGAGCATCTAGTTCAAATAAACGGCTGTGTCGTGTATTGTCAAACAGATAATAAGAACAATTTTCGTTCAAACTTTCCATGACAGTTCTGAAGAAGAAAAAGAAGAAAAAAAAGAAGATTAACGAACGATGACAATTATCTAGTCGTATATATCAGTTGTAATTTGATTCGTCTAACAACAAATAGCTAACCGTCTTAAAAATCACACACAAAGCACACATCATACAAACACAAAACATGCATCATGGATGGGCGTTCACATTCTAATCCAATTTGAATAATCTTTGCACTTTGGTCATGAGACATGATTTTACTTTTGTCAATATTGAATATTGTGTGTTTGTTGATCGACTGCAAAAAAAAATCAATTTGTATCTTTTTGCCAAGAATTAATTCGCCCAACGCAAACACAGCACAGCATCTAACAAAAAAAACACAGCACAGCATCTAGCTGCAATTTTAATTTCATTCCTTTCTGAAGTAAAAAAAAAAATCATTTTTTACATGAGCCGATGCAAGAACGAACGGTGACTTAATTGATAGTTAAATGACTTGATTGCTCTGTTGAGCTTTGTCGGCTTTAATAATATTCAACATTCAGTGTTGATGTTGATGTTGATTATGAACAAATTACATGTTACAAATCCAATCTGTTTATACATTTCAACAAACAACAACTAGCACAGATTTGATACATAAAATTCCTAAAATCTCTTTCTCAATCGCTGCGAACACGATGGAGATAGAAAGCTTGCATAAGATTGAAATTCAAATAAAAAATTCGTAAAATGAATTTGAAAATTGGAATTTGGATAAAAGAGGCCAATGAATGATGAAATGTAATTTGAGCTACGACCTGATGGCCTATGACCTCCATAGAGTTTATTTAAAATGCAATTAATTCATTTTTACATCATTTGATTGAACATTGAACTGTACATTATACATAGTATAGACCAGGAGACATTCCGAAATCAAAAAATTTATTATTGCCTAATTAATATCAATATTGGCCACCACACACATACAGCAACACTAAACATTGAGTCGTATTCGATTACATACCCGGGCACACACTGTGCATTCACGAGTTCATTAAATCCATTATTTTGTCATTTTAATGTTGTTTCTTTCATTTCAATAGTTTAAAAGTCATTTGAACATTTTTGCTGCTCATTTTCCAGGAAAAAAGTAATTTTGTTTTCTCTTTTAAACCAATATTAATTTGATTGCCAGCTTAGGCAAAATGTATTTGTGCGCATCGTGCGCTTTACAAATAAATAATGAGCACACGCAGCCGTTCACAACGATTTTGATATGGAAAAGACCATCGAATGACGTCAAATTAATGATCATTATTTGAACGATGAACGTGAAATGAAAGAAATGCACAAACAAAAAATAAACCTACCAACCAAATAACGAAATGGCCAGCTAGTCAATTTCAAATTAAGGCGAAAACTGATAGATTTTAATGAAAATATAATTGAAGTTCGGAACTGGATAACGATCCTTATTTCAATGGCCAAAGAAAAAAATCATTCGCGCGTAACAATTTACAATATGTTCAATTCGTTCAGCATTCGATAAATGACCGGTGATAATTCGAAACTGTAAATGGAAAACGTAGGGCACTTTGTGCATTTGAATTCGATATCCTGGTGCGTTTTGAAATTTTTTCCTTTTTTGTATGCTTTATATACGAATTTTCACTTTGAACACACTGCAATTGTGTGTCGGGTGTCGGGATATTGATCAGACTGTATGCGCTGTGCGCTCGTGCACATTTTTTCAACTTTACACACGGCACGTTCAAAATGCAATTGCAATTGTAGACTTTGTGTATTTGTGTGAGTCTCTCGGCAGGCTGTAAATTAATTTGTTTACTACAACCGGCAATCCATAACTTGGGCACAACAATTTTTCCGAATCGCTTCGTTCATACATCGTTCTCATTTTCAAATTGGAAATTCTTGAATTATTTATTATTGGTTTTTTTGAGTGCGTGCAACACACAAAACACATACGGAAAACAGTAAAATAAATAGTAAATTCTCTATTGGTTTTTTTTTTTGGTATTTATAAAACAAAGAGTTGGGCCAAAAATGGGGAGAGAAAAAACGAACAAAATCCACAGATATGCAACGTGTTTGGTATTTTCTATTTTGACAATAGCATTCACTTTCAAATACAAACCGAAAATTATGTATTGTGTGCATTGTATATTTTTGGTATGCAATGGAATCCAATTTTAGTGACGACCCACGCGACTTCGATTCGGAAAAAATAAATCCAGACGAAAATAGTGTTGATTGATCGAGAACGATTTTGGATGTCGCTATTTAAAAAAAACAGTTAGCCAGTTGGTGGGCCAACCAACTGATTCACACACCGTCAAAACCAATAAATTAAACCAACGAAAAAAAAAAAAAAGAATAAATTGCATTCCAATGATTTACGGCAAATAACCAAGGAACAAGGCCAACGTCAGATCGAAACCAGGACAATGAAATAATAATAATATTTGGAATTATTGCGAGCACATTACACACTATACACGCACCCAAAACTGACAACATTATGATCAAGGGTAAATTTACAACGAAAAATATTCAAATAAAAACGCAAAAATAAAAAAAGACATCGCTCGGGCTTACATTCCAATATTAAATATTTATTGCATTTTGGGAAAAAAATGCTTTGGTTGTTGCCTCAAAAAAATTCAATGAAAAATGCAAAAGAATGACAAATGCGACCCAATGAAAAATAGCCTCCAAAACAATTACGACCGAATGTATATGAATCTTTTTACAAAATGAAAATTCATGTGCCGACACTTAAATTGCCACATTCCGAACGCTTCGATGAACGATGAACGATGAAATGAATTGAAAAAAGAAAAAAAAAAGAACAAAATGAAATATTCGAAATTTAGTATGAAAAGGCGACATTCTCAGCAAAACAATCAAAATGTTGCTGAACAGCGTACTATCGTTTGTCGTTTCATTCGCATTTGAATATTTCATAAAGGAGGCCTGATTTAAATACATATACGTATGGTTTAACCATTTGAAAATTTTGCTGTCATTTTCTCCAATTTCATGGGCCATCACTTTCATCCGAAATTCCGTCATATGATGTACACTATTGTTAAATACGATAATGTGTGCGTGTTCTGGTCTCAAATTTCAAAAGGATATTTTCTTCTTTTTTTTTTTTTGTATTCCAAATGTGTAAGAATTCGGTTTTGGTTTTTCTTTTATCTTTGGATGTTTCGGCTGTTTAACGAAGCTGAAATAAGATCACACCATGAATTGGATGTTTGTCACAGATTCATGTCTACAACTAGAGAACATTCTCTCGCTACAAGCAAAATAATGAACCGAAACAGTGAAGGATGATTTAAGCCCACATACAATATTTACATTACATGTGCTATTTTGGCTTCATTTTTTGTTTCTTACATCGCATCCACTTTTTCTCTGAGTCAAAACTTAACTAAAGTGAACTACACTGTGAACTGTGAATGGTTGTCATTAGCCAAAGATTCAGTTCATATTCATATGTTTAATGTTCTTTGGTTGAAATGGCATATCACTTGAAATCAGGGCACTTCTGACACACAAAAAATAAAATTATAAATTTCATCATTTCTCGTACTTGTTTCTGCGTTCATTGTAAAAAAAAAGGTTTCCCAATAAGAGAATCAAGAGTCATTCCCTCTCTACGAAAAGTAATTTCCGAATTTTTTTTTTCCATTAGTTCATCGATTTGAATGATTTCTTCGGCAAACGTTTACTTTTTTGGAGATTGAATTCAGAAAAATGAAAAAGAATTCATCCAAAGAGGATATTCACTTCCGGTCCGATATTGTATTGAATGCACATCGATGCTCAAACAAAATGACAAAACACAATATTTCAGTTGACTTGGCTCACAGTCATCGATATCAGACAAATGCTACCATTCGGTGCAATGTTTCTTATTCCGACAAAAAAAAACTATTCCATTTTCTAAATGTTGACCAAATGACAACAATAAGGAACTAAACAGATGTGTGACAGTATTAAGCATTAATTAGATTATTTACATTGTTTTTTGGTTCTTTTATCACCATTTTCCATTATAAAGTTAGACTTCATTTGTGAAACCTATTTTTCCTTTGTATCTGTTTATGATTTAAATATTAAATCGATATGATATAGTCTAAACTCTCTGAAACGATCACATTCGTTGCGGATCCCTTTCATTATTACATATTAAACGAGATAAACTTAAGCAAAAAAAAAAATATTCACATTAAATAAGATTCGATTTTCCTGAATGCCCATTTCGTTTATCAATTTTAAACGCTTCCAAAATAAGCGTAATTTGTAATCGATACATAATCGATTATCAATTCAAGTGTACGAAAATGAAAGCATCAGCGTAAAGCAAACGAATGAAGCAAAAAAAACCCATCCTTTTTGGGATATTGAGACAACGGATGCAGAATGATGAAAAAATGAAAGGAAAGAAAAAATAAAAAAAAATTACAATTTCGGATATAATTCCACTCACCTGTCTTCCGGTAAACGTTTCAATTCAGCCATATCTAATTCAAGCCGTAAATTAGCCACTTCGCACAATAAACGATCACGATCGGCGCTGATTTCTTTCATTTTTTCACGCAACCAAAAGTTTTCTGTTGCAATTTCATCAATAAACTGAACGGAATTAGCGGTGGCGTTATTATTATTGTTATTATTATTATTATTATTATTAATGACCGTTACCGGTGCTAGCATATTTGATCCAATGACTGTGCCACTATTAACTGATGCCATTGATGCGGATGACATTGAACTTGCTGCGGTTGGTTCAGCTGTTTCCATTGTTTGTATATTTAAGAAACAAAACACACACACACACACACTTACACGCAAACACTTTGTTCGCCCTTTTGGCTCACCTTGGCTGTTTTATCTTCTTGTTTTTTTACGTTTTTTGTTTTTGCAATTCGAATTAGTTGGACCAGTTTTGCTCTTCTTCGTCTTCTTCTTCTTCTTTTCACGGTGGTAATAATTTCATTTTCATTTTACCAAAAATTAAATTCTGAATAAATGTTGATACATAAACATGAACCGCCATAGATTGTTGACGATCGTCGTCATTCAATCGAATTCAAATGAGCGTGAAAAATGTGACTTTTTCAATGTGATTTGTTTTTTGTACAATTCGGGGTGAAAATTGAAATGGAAATGCTCTCATTCACGTTTTCACATTTCAAATAAAATCGAATTAAAAAAAAATTGATTTGCTCAAGCGAAAGCACAAACATAAACACAAAAATTCACATCAATTATTCTAAGTGAATCGGCTAACTGAACTAATGATGATTGTTCGAATTTTAGATTTCTTTTTGTTTTTTGTTTTTTTTTGCATTCATTTGGTGCTAAAAGCTATTTCTGCACGGCTCAGTGGAAAAACACAAAAATTTGTTTGCTGCTCAAATTTTGTACAATTTTTCTTTAATGTTTTTTGATTTTAGTTTGTTTGTTTTTGTCTATTTTTATTGAATGTGTGCGCCAGCTTTGCAGCACTTTTACTTGTTACATGAAACAAGTTCGAATTATGTTTAGTTGCTGAACAATACTTTCCAATGAGATAAGTGTATAATGAATGATGAATTATGAATCGCTGGTTGTCTGTGTGTACAGTGTACAATGTATAATGGCGTTTTTGGTGAAACCGATTCAACGATGGAAAACGGAAAATACAGTGGGCCACAAAAATTTAATGAACCAAAGTATAATTATTTATCAATGTAACGACGATGTGATGGTGTTCAATTATTCGTTTACTCTTTTGTGTTATTATTGATTATTATTATTATTATTATTATATTAATGTATCTAGTTTTTGGTTGGATTATAATTTATAATGTTTGGTATCGTCGTTTTTACGCCATTCACAAAATTTGATTATCATGCCCGTAAGATGTGGGCGGCAGGACACAAGACTGACGCTATTGACGCCAATATTCTCTATAATCCGATTATTAAATTTCCAAACAGAGATTCAGATTTTCAATTTCGATATAAAACAAAAAAAAATAAAATAAAACGCTTTCCAATGTGATGTGACATAACGCCCCGATGAAAATGTTAATTTCTATTTTCGTTTTCTTATGATATTGTCGATATCACGTCGTATCTACGATGTACCGAGTACTGCTTTATTATTATATGACATCGAAATGTGATGAATATTGTTTTCGCGATGACAACACCAACAATATAAAAAAGAAAAAAACAATAAAAATGTGACACAAATACACAATATTCGACTTCTAATGTTCAAAATGTTTGCAATTGTTCTAGTTTTCAAATCGAAAAAAAGAAAAAACTAAAATCCTTGGTTTTCGTTTTTGCACTGATATTGTGTTGATCGAATTCGTACACCAATCCAAACACATAAAAATACTCACGTACTCACGGTTCAGTTTTGAAATGAAACATTATATTATTATGAACGATAACCAAATATATATATATATATAAATGAGAATAATACAAGGAACTAGGGAGTTTATGTTAAACTACCCTTCGACAAAATTCGACTAGCACACAGCATTACATTGAAGTACACATGTAAGGATTGCGCGCAAGGGACGAAAACGTTGTGTGTTCAATGCTTTTTTCTGTCTCTCTCGCTCTCTTTGTGTGTTGTTGTTGTTGTTGTTGTTGGCTTGTTTTCTTTTTGGTCCAAAGGCGATGACAATGTGAATTAGACTGGATTTTAGTTTTATTATTTTCTCAAATATTAATAATAATTTGTGTTGAGAGTTTTTTGCGCGTTTTTGAAAGTTTTTTTTTTTTTTGGTATTCGATTTGCGGTTCAAATTAAAAATTTACTGTTTATGCCCCAAATGGCGAAATGGAAACTGTGTGTGTGTTTGAATCGTTTTTAGTTCGTAAATGCTAAAAAAATATTGATGGTTGGCATTGGATATTGCGAATGATTGCAACTATAGAATAGCTAGTAATTGAATGTCAAGTGAAATTTTTCTCCATCATTCATTTCCAGCAAATCGGCCAAAAAAAAATCGATAAATTTTCTACTTGTCGCTTTGTCGATATTGTTGAATTTTGGTTACGACAATTATTCACTGCTCGCTTCGTTTTTTCGGTTGTCATTTAATTTATTCCCGTTATTGGGTTATTATGTAAACACACGAAACACACACACACACACATCCGATCAAAAATCAAAAAACAACAATCCGTCGATTGATTTCCGTCGATTAATTATTATTATTCACAATTTAGCACACAATTTGTATGCATGCAAATGTGTGCATTGATTCAGGTTCGATGGACACAATTACATTAGCGCACAATTTGCTTTCAATTTCAAATTGCAAAACGAAAATTTCAATTGTACAGTTTATGTTAAACAATTTCCTGCATTAAAATTGAATTCGGAAAACGCAATTGAATGTGTGATTAATTCGATTTATTGATGAACGAAGCTCGCGCGCGCACACACACACAATACACTTTTAATCACAATGGCCCACTAAATGCTAAAAAAAACACTTCCGACATTATTTTTCCTGTTCATTTTGTTTTTTCGCTTGTCTATCGGATTTGAGAAAAGTTTGTTTTTGGATGGTAAACAATAATTTAATTCGGATTTTCGAACATGTGCAATATTCATTATAAACACAAAACACTTTTCGTTTGTTTACCCGCATTCATTCGATACAAATACCGCGTAGAGTATATCCTTTGGTTTGCTATGTCTCTTCCAGTCTCAGAAAAAAAATAATAATAGAAAAACATTAAACGATTTGTTTATGTGGATTTTAAATATACTGCGCTACTGTTGCTGCTGCTGCTGCTCTGAACGACACGAAGTGGCCATATTGAATTCGATTCAATAACTGAACGTAAGTTGGGTATAGATGCGTCTTTGAACTGCTGCTCAACCGCGTTTCATCGTTTCCATTCTATTTGGTTGCGAATAGCCATTTGTGTGTGTGTGTGTGTGTAGTGGTTTTGCACAAAATGCTTTTGCTTACAGACATGCGGATAGAAAATATACATGTACACACCATTTGATATGCAATTTCAGGCAAATGTTTATCTGCATGTATTGAATATGTTTTAAAAACACGCAGCTGACTCACATTTCATGTTAAGTTTTAAATTTTTTCCACACCGAACGATAGAGTTTATTCACATTGAATGCACGCACACCATCAAATTCAGGCATGACCTGTGTAAAACTGTGTTGATACCGTTCAACGTTCAACGTTCAATGTTCAATGGGCGCCAACACACACACACACACACACACCAACATACACAATGTAAATTTATTGTTAATATGTATTGTCAAAGCAAAATTGAACGACTGTGGCTCTCGGTTCTCTTCTTAAATGAATCTTGATCAATAAAACGCATGGTTTTGAAAACACATGTTCATGGGAACAGGAAAGAGACAGTAAATGATTATTGCGCGAATATTATATGTATATGAACAAACAAAATGTCAATTCGTCTGTTGATATTGTTCGTTGGATGAATATGGATATGGATTTATATTATTATTGTGTTGTATTGAGTGCATGAGGTGTTGTGTGTGCATCGCTCCATATGTTCATGTTCATATGGCAACCAACACGCAATTCAATTGATACATATTATTATTATAATAATTCATATTTTTATATCACAGAAACTGCACGAAAAAAAAAAATGGCTCATTCGAAACAATAATTCGTGTTATGATTGTTCATTTGAAGCGATGGCGCATAGCTAAACGATTGCCGGTTGACAACATTTTTAATTGGTGGACGACATGGTGACAACTGCAACAAGAAAATTCTCATTTACAAAAAAAAAAAAAAAAAATA
>GL501511.1:1640676-1651651 GCA_000149185.1 Mayetiola destructor
CAAAAAAATGTTATATTATATATGGCCCAATATTTGGCCGTGGGCATTCGAATAGACGATTAATAAACGGTGAATTGTATACAATGTGTACAATGCCATCAACAGCGACCGATTTTCCGAAGACCAACGTAATGCTCTCCATTGGAATTATTATTATTTTTTTTTTTTTTTCAGAGAAAAGACAACAAACAAAAATCAACACGAAATGAATAACAAATTTTCATATACAAAATACGTAATTCGACTCTAACCAGATGATAATAATCTCTGTAATATGTGTCTGATTCATTGGCATACAAAGTGAACATTGTACAGGCAATTCAATGCATTCATCTTGTTCATCATTCTCTACGTTTCCGTGTTGACTTCTGAATCTGTTTTTGCTTCTGCTTCTGCGCTTCGATTATTATATTTTCTTCCGTTTTTTCTTTTTTGTTCTTCTCCAACATTTCCATTTCTTGCATTGCGGTGAATATTTACGCAAAGAGACCGATTAATACAGTCTTAACGACACATAAACATGAACACTGTATACTGTATAGTGTATATACATAAATGAATAAAATCACAAAGATTAAATGAAAGTGAACCGATTGATGCTTATTGTATTTGAATTGATTTCCTTTTGCTTACGCAACGCAAAGAACACGTAAAGGAACTCATGTCTTGCCTCTTTGTGAATTGTGTATGCAAAAATATAATATGCCCATCGGCTATTCATTCTTCCGATTCATATTGATCATGCAAAACTTATGAATCCATAATAAAAAAACATTTTCCAACAACGCCATCTATAAAATGAAGCCACTCAAACAGCTCCGTTTTTCGCACATTTTTGTAATTTGGCACCACGTTTGAAGGTAAGATACAAAGATGGCACTGACACAGCACCATAAAAAAGCGGGCTTTTTATTTCATACTTACAAAATCATACAATGTGCCAGCCAGCCGCTGAACTGAGCTCTCTTTAGCAGCTACCGGCAAGTAAATCAAATGTTGGTCAGAATGAATTTTTATCACAAATCGTTGATGGATTTTGATCTAGTCGCATTTTTATTTTTGAATTGATAATTATTATAATGGTGTTGTGCGTTTTGTGAATATGTGTGTGTGTGTGTGTGAGTTGATGGTTTGATTTCTCATCATCTACTTATTCTGAACTTCTACCCTTCATAAAGCATATATTCTCATTCACCGGTATCGACTAGCGAAATATGGGAAAAAGAAGGCAAAATCGAATGATTTCTTTGAGAGAAGAAATGATTTCCTTTTTCGTAAGCATTCAGTCGTAGATAATATTGCACACTTCACGTATACATTGAAAGAGCTAATTTCCGCATTTTATTGTTATTCAATATATATGTATACGGTTGGATGATTCTTGGTGAGCCAGAGGGAATAATTCAACAATCCACCCTTCCCATTGATTCATCTTCAATCTATTCGATTCTCTTTTTTCGCTGGATTTTTTTTTCTTCTTTTTTCATCTTTTACTTCGTTCGTAACGATACGGTGATTTACTTGGCTTTTGTTCGTTTATCATTCTTTATTCGTCATTCTTGAGGAAGAGGAAAACTGAAAAAAGCAATGTTCAAAACTGGATTAACAGAAAGAAAAAAAAGAGAAAAAATGAGGTGACAACATATCGTTTTTCGACAACCAGCAACTAACAATTATTTTGTTGAATGGCATTCAGATCATGATGTTCTATGTTTTTCTAGTTGTTTTGCACCGAATCTAATCACTAGCTAAAGTGAAGCTAAAGATGGGGCAACGCAATGCAATTCATTGCCAAATTTCTTATTCTTATTTTATACTGTTTTTATTGGTTTCCCTTTTTTCTTTCAATTCTGAATCGAATTCATCATCATAAAATCACAGATTTTCGATGCAATTCACATCTCATTTCCCATTTCACCCTTCAATTTAGCGTCACAAATAAAAATCCTGTTGCATTGGGCGTTTGTCTTATATCATTGCTAATGAGATTGATGATGATTGTTTGTGCTTGTCTAGTTGTTTCATTGTTGATCGATTAGATGATTCATAAATGGATGAAAATCGTATGCACAAATGAATCAACAAGGTCATTTTGGAACATTGAAACGTTTTGCATTTGAAATGGTGCAAGTAAATGATGACGGTTTGCGTATTGGTTTTTTGGGATCCAAACGCTTTTTCGATCAATCTCAAACTTGAGCAAGTTCGTACGTGTACTTAAGACTTTGGTGATTTTGGATCAATTCAAGTGGAGTCTGATATAGGCTTTTCCGTTGTGATTGCCATCTATGTGCGTTTGGGTGCCGTAAATGGTTTCACATTGTGGAGACGGCATAAAGCTTATATTCATCCAAGATTTTTTCAAACATAGGAGTTTTTGACATTTTACTTTCAATAGATGTCGCTACATATCAAATTTAAAAACCGGAAACAAATTTGTGTGCATTTGTTTATCTATTTTCAAACTGAATTCCCTGATTTCATTTACTGCAAAAAAAAAAAAAAACAAAGAGAAAAAAATTGAAATAAATGAGTTCATTCACGGATGTCGCCTTTGCGATTATAATCAAAAATCATATTGCAACTGAAGTCGATTAAATCTATTCAAATGACTACATTTTCTCACCACAAAGATAAATGAAAGAAACAAATTTATTCACTTTTAATATAAATTCTAAAGTGATAATATAGCAATTTGGAATGAATCAATTGGACACCTCTGGAGTGGTTTGGTTAAAACAAAACAGAAACGAAAACCAAAAAAAAAAACCAACAACAAAATTTCATAATCGAAAACAACAAAAATACAAAGGAAAAGAACCCAAAAAAAGAACTGGTTTAATCGAAGTCACTGAATGACACCGAATGAAAGGCAGATAAAAAAAACAACAAATATTGTAATTTAATCGCCACCATTTGTGGATATCGATTTAAGCATTCGATGTTAAAATTGAATAATTTATTTTTCAACACCATTTCATAACACTCATTTTGAACATCAAGTGTCGCACACACACACACACACACAAAATCTACTCGACCATTCCAACTAATCGTTCATTCACTTGACCACATTAAGATCAATGATGCTGAACAACACTATCAATGGAACCGACAAAAATATAAAGCTCACTCACATTCTAGCCATTGATTCTTTTATTGACATTCAAACGGTTTTTCATTCAACACATGATTCGTATGGAACTAATGATTGGGCATTAGGCACAGTCAAACAAAAACGCACCGGTTAATTGAGAAATGAAAAATTGAGATATTGAGATTGAAACAAATAACGACATTTAAATCGAGATTCGAATCGAATATGTAATTATGATAGAAAATTGGAAAGCCAAAGAAAAGTGTGTGATCTAAAATGGTCCATAAGCCGGTCAATGGTGATTGGCCAATGGTCATCGATGACATTTTGGTATGTTGTATTTAGAAATTTTTTAATTTATAGCTAAATATCATTCGGCGAGCCTGATTATTATAAGGCCTTTCGTTTTATGGTGTTTTAATTTAATACTCTGAGATTCACATTCTGGACCGAAATGAAAAAAAAAAAAGAAACTGAACAAATCAATGAGCCTATTGTCCAGTTTCATTTAAAAGTGGCATTCGTTCAAGTCATTTAAATTGTCAGTTGATTAATGCAAATGTGGTTGCCTGAAAATCACCAGATCAACCATTTGATGCAAATGCGTCGATTTATGGAACCATACCGATATATCGGAAGCGATCACATTTACGCATAAATAAAATGAATATTAATTTTTGTTTTGTTTCGTCTCTCCTTTGATCTGTGTCGATTGTCCATAAGAAAATTCTTAATTTATTTGAACGGAATCACCACAATCACAATAAACGGTTATCATTCGGGCCGGAACATTTGTTTCATATCGCTCCGTTTGTATCAGTCCGTTTCGTTATTCTATTCTTTTTTTTCCCCTCAGGTGTTTGCGATGCCATTTCAAATGAAGTCATTTGAAGATTATGATGAAAATTCACACGATATTTAACGCATATTCAGTTATTCATTCAGTTTGGTTAATCGATTCGATTCTTTGGATATTCAAAGATATTCTCATTTTTCATTCTTTGTCTTTGTCAATCAATGGAAAGAACAGAACAAATAACATCAATAATATGTAATAATAATATTTCATCTTACTCATTTTTCTATAAATATATATTTTTCTATGTATTTATATATTTAATTAAAACGGTTGCTGTTCAGATGCGTTGAAGATTTCAAACAAATCAAAAAAACACAAACAACATAATTATCAAATTAACAAACCAAAAGCACACAGCTTTGACCCGTTCCGTTCAGTTAGTCATTGTTGTTTTTGTTTCGTTTTTTGCTCGCACCGAATTTTTATCGAAATTCCGAAATGACAAGAAAAAAAAAACAAACATTTTTTCTTTTCCCAGTTTTAATTTGATTTGCATAACTGTTCATTAGTGGCTAATATCGAAGATTTGCTTCTATTTGAAAACAAAAACATTCTAAATATACATCTTTCTCACATCGGTGATGGCGTTTGATCTGAGCTATCTGAATGCCATTTTCCCCAATATTAATATTAATTTATTTCTGTTGTTGATTTTGACGATTTCGATTGAACAAAGCTTCCCAAAAATTCTCTATTCAAATTGCATATTGATGAGACAAAAATATCTTTGCCATATAAAATCCGATTGATTTCATCGATTGCTTACGCTTTCAGTTGAGAGTGCAAACATAAGACTTAACGGAAAAAAAAACAAAAAAATAATAATAAAAATACAATAATTATCATAATGATGATATTCCAACGCGATCAACGATCAATGTCATTCATTTGACAAATTATTAACTAAATGAATCCGAATCAATGGGTTTTAATTAGGAACGTAACTCTTTCTGCGCCTGAATGCTGATTGCTGATACGGATACCCGGGAAACCGGCTTTATGTTTTGTCTTCTTTCATCGCTTGATGCTTATAATAATTTTTATTGAGCAATTTTTCATTCTTATTTTTCTTTGAAATTTTTCTGTGTATTTCCAAAAAGTGACGAAGAAGGAAAAAAAAACAAAACACCGATCATTATTATTATTATTATCATCAACAATGTTGTCTAGCCTATCTCTCTATTTGTCGATGATATGTGAATATCATATTATGATCAAATGAAATCAATAAAATGCGTGAATAAATGCGTGAAAGTGTCGGTCCAAAATGAAATTGTTTCCCATTTTTCGAAAAATAAAAAAACCATTAAGTGATTAGTCACAAATTGAAACGAAAATTCATTAAACGAAAATTTCATATTTATTTTTTCTCTTCATTTTTTTGCAATTGATCGGATTGATGGGAATGAGAACAAATGATAAATGGAAACCTTTTTTTCGCCATGTTCCATTGAGTGAATATTTATATTGATTTTGTGCGTTTTTTTTCCCTATACGATGTTTATTTTTTTCATTTTGTATTCTTTAATCCGAACAAAATGTGAAGCAGAACAAACGATTGATACAAGTCGTACTGAAATTATTAAACCGGAAATCAATCAGAAGAATGTGAAACTGATTTAGCCAGCAACATCGATACCTAAATGATTTTAGCAGATCGATGAATTAAACGAAAAACGATGAAATTCGAATTTTGAATTGTTTTCAATTACTCCAATGCCGATCGAATGGCCTCATATCGGCAAACATTATTTTATTTATTAAACTCTATCTCGGAAATGGCCATCAAAAAAAAAACAAAAAACAAAAAAATACATGTTAAGCGCGTAAATAATTTTTAGCGTTTAAAGAAATTAAAAGAAACGACCAAGTGAAAATATATGTAAAACTGCAACATTTTATGGCCAACAAACAAATTGTACGAGGCCCATAATTAGTTTGCGTTGAATGGTCGTGCGAACAACGCATAAACAGCGATCGTCGTTAAAAAAGAATATCAAAGTCAAATATTGATAAAATTGTTTGGGTCTTGGGATTTTGTTTTTTTTTTTTGAAAATGGAAGAAAACTCAGTAAGCCCCCTAACTGAATACGAGCCAACAACACACAATCACACAAGAATGGAATGGAATGGATAACGATAACGACGATGCCAATCGAAAAGCGATTATTCAAATCACTAACGCAATAAAATGCACAATTTTGAAGTGGCCACAAACGATACGAGGCAATGTTGCAACAACAGCCACAATAAGGACAGCCAGAGACAGAACGATCGGAATGGGGCACATCAACGATCGTCATGAACGCATAAATATTGTAATAGATACAGGCAAAATGGTCAATGCAAAACCACCATCGTGGTTGGAAATGTACAGTGCACATCCAGCACATGGGTCACATGAAGGCAAATTGTGACCAAACAATGTCTTTAGTCTTTAAATTGAAATTGTATTGATTTGTAATTTATATATTTCTTCTTTTGCTGAACAGACACACAGCACACAAAACACACACACACACACACACACACACAGACAATCGCAAATGTGTTCGATTCGAGGAACGCGACAGTCATTTTTGCAAAAATTGAAATATTTATGGCTTATTTAATTCGTTTTTGTGTCGTCGTCGTCGTCGTCGTCGTCGTCGTCGCTGTTTTTCTCTCAGCCAAACCAATATATCGTATGATATGGGTTTTTATTTTTATTTTTTTTGTTTCATTCGAAATCCACTCAAAATCGAAATAACGCAAATATTCGACGAGCATTCGGCTACATCTTCATGTGTCATAAAATCATGTTTACTTTGTTTGAATTTACGCGATCATAATTCATGTTTATAATCGTAATAAGAATATTAAGCATGTTTGGGCCTCTGTGTGTGCCCAGCGCTGTTGTTGGATTTTCTATTTCTCATTTTTTCTCTCCACTTTTTAACTCGTTCACTTTGTGCATGTGCATTTGTGTGTGTGTGTGTGTGTGTTTATTGTGTACAAAAGATGTGGATGAAAATCCTTACTAGACTCCCGAGAATAGATTTAAAATGTGGCTCAATACAAAGGAAAATGTCGAAATTATGTATAAAAAAAAATACATTCAAACTCGATGGAAAAAAAAGAAGATACATACAATATAAAGCCAGCAGGAGCGCCAATTCATATCATAAGGTAGACGTTGTGGCACATTTTAAATCCATTCAAACCATTGATCACTTTAAATGTCTAAAATACAACGTGATCATTTATCGATGCGTTGGTCGGGGATCGTGTCGTTATGTTTAATGTATATATATATTATACGACCAGGTCTTGAAGGTGAAATGAACGATGCTAAATATTTTGTTACCGAAACGATGGATGTTATGCCATGTGGCCAACAATTAATTCATATTAAATAGTTGTCGTCATGTTTTAAATATCTCTCTCGAAGAAACGCTTTTTTCCGTTCCCTGATGATCGAACTATTTGGTTATATGCATTGCATTAAACTTATTTGTTTGTTTTTTATTCTTTTTTCTTTTTTGTATAATCCAAAATCCGGTGTTTGGATACGAGATGCTGTATAACAATTTGCTTTGCACCCAAAATCTGTGTGATAAATGTGTTTAGAAGTTGAAAGGTAAACTACAGCAGCAGCAGCATCAGCATGAATTTATTCAATGTGTTGATTGTGTTGATCGAAAAACGCAAAGTGCTAACAGAAGCATGGCCAAAAGAATCGAAATCGAACAAAAACGAATCGCAAACCGAAAAACAAAACGAAAAGAAGAAACGATGTGCATTTTGTGAACATAAATAAGATTTTATAAGCACCTTGACATTCGAAAATGTTTAAAAAAAAAAGAAAAAGGGATCAATGAATGCGTGTATGAAAATATTACATTTTTTTACAATCTTTATGCATTTTTGGCTTCGGCATTTCGCTCTGTGAATCGAACGACTTGAAATGAATCGGATATTAAAACGATTGAATCGCTAATAATCCCATATTTTATATGCGCACTAACAATTTGAACGATTGAGACTTTGATTACGGTATTTTTTTTTTTTTTTGTTCTTCCTTTTACATTCGTTTCACCACGAGAACGTCGTCAATCTTTTTGATATTTTTTCCTGAATGGCTCAACACACTAAAATTCGATAACGAGACTTGAGTCATTAATGGTTTCATTTATGCCGTTAACAGAGAAACATACAATATGTTTGGAGTTACAACATGTAAAGTATGTGAGGACGTTCACAAAAGGGTCGATTGTCGATGGATTTTTGGTGACCGAAAATCAATTTAAAATCAAAGAGACGATGATTTTTGTATGATTAAATCACAAATTCAGTTTATTCAACGAAGCACCTAAACGAACAGGTGCTACGCTATATTTGTGACAAAATTGAAATGGACACAAACAACGTGCCATTAACCATAAGCTCAGACTGTTGACACTTAAACTTCCAATTTATTTCGAAAATTGAGATGACATGCAAACAATGTGTAAATTAAAGGTACAGTGTTCAGATAAACAGAAACAGGACACGACAAGCAAACAATTTATGTTGTTTTTGTCAATGAGGCTCGATAGATTAAGGGTAAAAACAATTATTACAACAATTAATAGCAATTTATCGTTTTCGCCTAAATTTATGCACAGGGAAAAGAATGAACGCTAGTTGAAAAATTGCAGTTTATTTGAATTTAAACAAATGTTCGAACTTGTTTATGTATTCACAATGGGGCGGAGCTTAGCGTAAGAAGTATACATGTAATACACGTGCCTGTTACTTATACATCGATTTAATATAATGTCTGGTTTAAACATTCCATTCTTTGAGCTTCATCAAACCCGAAACTCGAGAACAATACTCTTTTTAAGAGTGTTAGTTCTTCAAAATATTGACGTGGATTAATATTTTCATTATTATGATTCATTCGTTTTTACATATAACCAATAACTCTGAAATATTGGAGCTGAAGTGTATAAAAGGCGATGCGTGGATCTTTAGGATCATCAGTTACTTTTTCAATTTGAAATTTAAATCGTTGGTTAGTGAAACGCTTTTCATATTCAAAAATTAGAAGTGGAAAAATGGGGAGTTTCATCTACGGGTTGGCTGTGGTTCTAGTTATATTCGAAGGAATTGTAAGTAGTACGTTATTGGTATTTTTTTTGCTTTAAAATGAAAGCATCCATGTTCTTTCAATTAGATAACCGAATGTGAAGGTACTGGGGGTGCTGGGATTGCTGGTTGTTCAGAGTGCCATCTAAAACTTTTGCCGAACGAACTAATTACAGAGATTGTCCAGGACATTGGTATCAATGAAAGAATAGACTATTTAAAAGATGTGATTGGGAAGAAACTTACGCCTGATCCCTTTACAATCAACATATTACAAAATTCCATAATTCTCATTAATAACGGTAATGCGACTGAAGGTGAAGGATTCGATGTAAATTATGAACATGGCATCTATTTCGTGAGATTCGACCACTTTGAAATACTTATGTCATTTTTCGAAAAATGCGGTAAACAAGTTAGCCGAATTTATATTAATATTGATTGGGATTCAATGAATGAATCTAATCAAGAAAAATTTGTCCAAAACATTTTCAAAACACATGCAAGACAAATAGAAGAGCTGCAAATTAAAATTCTCAATGATGAGGGATTTTGGGAAAAAATGCCAAATGGAGGAAAAGACATTAAATTTCCGCAAGTGAAAAAGTTTCAAATAACCGGTGAAAGCAAAAAAAAGGAATTCAATTTGAATTTTATATTTCCAAATATGACATCTTTTGGGCTGTTCGGAAACGTAACCGATTCAGATTGCTTGGCAAAAGTAACAAGATTAGAAGAATTAATATTGCACACGAAATCGATACCAGAACTCAAAATTGGTGAAAATTTTTAAAAAAAAATAATAAAATCGAAAAGTTGTCTCTCTCATGTGCCGAAAAGGCGCAGACAATGTACTCGATTGCAACACATTTACCGAAGTTGGAAAAACTTACAGTTAAATATCCTGGCAGAGAATTTGTGTTCTTAACAAGCGATAGCCCATTACATGAACTTCGATCAGTGACCCACTTTGATATCTCATATACTGAATTGACCAGATATGGAATCGGATATATTTCATTTAATATGCCGATCCTCAAAAAGCTCATCTTAAATAGTGTCTTTACTGATCAAATCGTTTATTTTATCAATCAATTCAAGACATTAGATATAGTGGAATTTTCAGCTAAAGAAAAATCAAATATTGTAGATTGTATTGGAAAATTGAAACACATCAAAGAATTCATAATTTCTTTCGAATGTAAATACGAATTCTTTGATCAAGTCCCTGACTTGATGCGCCTTTTCGAAGGGCTCGATAAAACATCTACATTGCAAAAAGTGAAGCTCAAAAATGTTGATGATTGGTCATATATATGTTATGAAGCTGAAATGAGATTCGCCAATAATATTTTAAGAAAATATAACAAACGAACATGGACACTGTCCCGTAAGCAGTTTGGGAAACGTCTAATGAACTTGACTTATGAACGTGATCCAGAACATGCAAATTTTGCATGAAATGATTTGCTTTCTTTTCACATTGTTTGATTTTAACATGTAATTGATAATTCAAAAATCAAATTAATAAAATAAAAAGAGTTTTTTCAGCTAAAAATTTGTTCCATTTACTGTTCTTTCGGTAGCCACTGTTATCTGCGAGACGTTTACTCAAAATTTCCTGATATTCTCATTCATTTCTGCACCTAATTATACATGATGCAAATTTATTGGTCATATACCTGAGAATTCTATTCGTATCAAACCGTCTCATGAATATGGATGAATTTACTTATCGGTCCAAAAATAACGATAAATATGGAGAAAAAAATAAAAGCAACAACAGTGAAATAACTAATTATTTTCGCCTAAAGTTATACACAGGAGAAAAATAAACACTAGTTGAAAATTTTTATTTAAGTGGAACTTGTTCATGTATTCACAATGGGGCGGAGCTTAGTGTATTT
>GL501511.1:1655465-1671802 GCA_000149185.1 Mayetiola destructor
ATTCTTTTGCCAGTTTTTGTACGATTTGCTTAGATCACTTGTTCCGGACAATGTCTAATTTATTTTTTTTTTCACATATCACATCGTTGAGTTATTCATTGTGTGAATATTTGGGAAAAATCTACGTTTTTACAATCTACGTGAAAATGGCTGAAGTTTATTGCCATGAATCCATGGCAGTGTTTTATCGTTAGAATATCGAAATGAATGAATGAATGAATGAAGAAAAATTCCAACTAAACACCGAACGCGGCTACAAAGAAGTCATATTGCAAAAAGAGATGCCCCAACCGAAGTATAGAATCCAACGACTGGAAAAAGATGAATTATGGTGCGCTACACATTGCACACTTAAAATCGTATTATCTGAATGAATTGACGCAAAAGCCATAAATTTGCTCGGAATTTTTTTTAGACTTGTTCGTTTTGTAACTGTTTGCTGGCACATTGCTCCGGTTGATAGTAATTTTTGTATTAATCATATTGGTATCCGCGAAACGAGAAACGTATTTGCAATTCATCATTTCTCGAATGATGTTCGTGTTCGTTTTATTCTAGAAATTTTCGTCATTTATTTGTTGTCGATTAATTATTTTCTATCATTGTTTGTGAGGCGCAATTAGATTTTGATAAATTATGGAAGTTAATCAAAATTATCCAACTGCAAGATTCAATGGCCTCTCAAAAAAAAAAGAAAAAATTTTTTTTAATAAATTTGACGCTTATAAAATATCTATGTAATAATCGTTGTGCGTTCCGATTCCATTTGAAGGTTGATTGAATGCAAATGTGCACGCTTTTGTCAGAAACTGTTGCGTTCGCGATAGCCAACGGGAACAGGTGATTTATAACCTGGAGAACGTTAAAGAAGAATACAAACGTTTTTTTTTTTTTTGTCAATATCCATTGATATGCATGCCGTGTACCAGATTACCAGATTACCAGATCAATCTGTTTTTGTGTTTTTTGTTTTCGATTTCAGTTTCGGTTTGGGTCTTTGTCTCCCAATCTCCCTTTCCGTTGTCCATTGTTTTTTGTTTTTTCCTGTGGCCGCATCACTCGAACTCAACGAGTTAGCGAATGATGAGCCGTTTGGTTTTGTTTTGTTTTACTTTATAGATGTTTGGTGGTTGGGCCGTGTGTTTGTTTCACAAATCCACAAAGTGGCTTATAATTTAATAATCATCTGATGAAAATTGAAAAAAACACACTTCGTTCGATTTAAACATTTGATCCGCTTCAATATTAATGTGATTGATATCAAATACTTAATAGTCAGCGATTAACGTACGGCTGCAGCGTTTACCCCTCGGCTCTCGGCAAACATTTCACATCTTCTTCTTCTCTCTCTCTCTTTCTCTCTCTTTCATTCTATCGAAAATGAAGAATGTAAAAACAAAACAACTATGCATCGAATCGATTTTTCCATTTCCTCTCATCTTTGTTCTTATTTCGCTTTCTTTTTGAGTTTTTTTCTCTGTTTTTTTTTTCTTTTCAATTTCGAATTGAGTTTTTGACTTTTAATTATGATTATAACATTTAAAACACTGTAAAACAATCGCATTGTTTCGATTAACCGAAAATTAGTTCCATTTATCGAAACGGTTAATTGAATGATGAATGACTTCTTCCTATAAATACTGTGCACCGAACACCAAACAGGTTACAGGTTACAGATGTCCAATGCAATGTGTGTTGTGCATTCTTAAGAAATTCAAACAGTCATTGAATCCTTTAATCATTCTTGAATATTTTTTTTTAATCTCCTCATTTCAATCCGGTTTGATGAAGTTGACATTTGACCGGCTCGGTTCAACATGGAACTTTGAGCTCAACATGAACATTTCGAATTGCGTATAACCGACCGTAAATTTGTTATTCGTCGGTTGAAAAAAAAAGAAGAAGAAGAAGATAAGAATCAGCCAAGCAATTGTTATTTATGGATGATCTTAAGTACAAATAATAATTTTCTGAAAAAGAGATCAGTCGAATTGTGTGGATGTGCAATGTGCAATAATAAGATAATGAATAATATGGCTAAATACCGAATACTTATATTTACTTGCAATTTTTATTTTTTTTTATTTTTTATTTTTCAGATTGAATTTTTATGGTGCAGTAATCACATGATGCGCATCAGTCACTAAATTATAATATCCATCATAAATATATATTTTTCTTCAGTTTTAAGTGAACGCCCCTTTTCAACAACAAATAAATCGGAACTTTTTTCCCTCGTTAGCTAGCAAGTGATCGAACGAAACAAGAAGAAGAAGAAGAAGAAGAAGAAAATAGAAAGAAATATATTTACAATAAACAATAAACACACAACGCATGTAGAAGCGGACATACGATGTAATTTCAAAATTATTTGAGAAACAAAAAAAAAAAAAAGAAGAAAATTCCAAGTAAATTACACATGTTCAGGTTTGAGTTCGTCGAAGAATGATTGTTTTTGCATTGTATGCATTAAATAATGGTGTTGTGCACAACTTTATTACGATATGAGCGCCACAACATGTGAAATTTAATTGAATATCTCTCACCAACTATGATACCGACCGTAATGCTTCGTATTAGAAAAAAAAAAAGAAATAATTATATTTTCAAATTTTCGGTCAATTGTGCGATCGATACTCATTGATCTTTTTTCTCTGTTGATTTGATCGTTTCCGTTCGGCACAATCGAACAAAGCACAAAATAAAAACGAGGAAAAAAAATAAAAAGAAGGAACATAATTCACCGATTGCCATAACTTGTATAGCAGGTTCATACTTCATACTGGCAGCCATGTAATCAATGTCATACTCGATAATAATCAACATTTTTCAGCATTCACTCACATTCGGCACCGAAATTATCAAAAAAACTGCTTTCCATTCAACATTTGAATGTAAATCCCAAATAATGGTAATTAAGTGTTAAGCTTATGGCGTCCACGGAAGTGCAAATTGATTTATTGTCCAACGAATGTGATGTGTTGATCAATGATATTATAAATTATTACACACACAAACAAATATCCACCAAATCCGCTCTCAAACACACATTCGATCATTGAGATGCGATCGGATGCAAACTGATTTTTTGAATTTTACGTTATGTGTGCTCAGTACATACATTGTGTGCTGTGTTGGCTGCTAAATGGCAAGATACAAATGTGAATTGTGTCTATTGCATATGGAAACAAAGACCAAAAATAAAAAATAGAAAAAATAGAAAAAAAAATCTGCACTCTTTCCCATTTCCCATGCATTTGAATTTTTGCATATAATTAAAAGGTTTTGTGTTGTGATATTGAAACAAAAGTGTAATAATATCTAATACCGCTGCATTATTATCCACAATAATGTGTAATAGTGTGTGGTATGTGTGCAATGTGCATAAAACCATGACCCATTAGAGTACACGCGTCTAAAATGCAATTCAACCAAAATCAAACGGATACGCATGATAGCAACCGAATTGCGCATGTTTTATGTTGATTGTTTTGTTGATGGCTGTTGGTTGGTGCTGCACCCGATTCAGTTTGTTCCATTTCTGTAGTACCAAACAAAAGGTATATTAACCCTCACTTGGCCGAAACGAATGATGATATGTGTTGGAAAAGCTTGAAAAAAATTTACAAATACGAACTTTGGGTGCCAACGAGAGTTAATTGTCATGCATTGCTGATTGAAGCCCATTACATTGAGGCACCATTACATTTCATTCAGTGAAACCAAACACCTAACATTACATTTAACACACAAAACAGCACAAAATGGACGCGTCCACACTGGTTGCATTGTGCACAGTTCCCATTGCTTCTATTCACATTCGCAATGCAATTGATTTTCGAGCAAAAGTTGTTAAATTGAAACGATGTATTTATAACGCGTTTGGCCCATGCATCAATAACTCGCCAAATGTATCTTTCCTTTTGTTTTGTTTTGTTTTCTTTTGTTTTTTTTTCTCGTTTTTCTATTGGGGTGCACAGCATGGGTAAGGCTTATAAATGCTCGCTTTTACTTTCGCTATTTTCACAGTTAGAATATCACCCGAGAAAATGACGACGGCAATTATTTTAGTCCAAGCCTACCTAGCCTACATCAATAAAATTGAATATTTTCAATCAATTCGACGATATAATTTCAAATACACATGCACATTTAACAATTGCACACTTAACAATTGCTATTAAAATAATGATTTAGATGTGGCAAAAAGCAAAACCGGTAAATCTATTGAAAATTTAATGCAATTCTCGCTTTTATTCGATAGCTCCTTTACTCTATTTGTGTGTGTGTGTGTGTGTGCGTTACTCTTCCCCATCAAGCCAATTTAGAAAATTAGGTTGATTGCCGTCGATTATCTTTCAAAAAACAATTTTTTTTTCTCCATTTCAATGTTTGTTAGTTTGAGCAGCATTTTTTTTTTCTCTCTTCACTATTCTAATTATATTATCATTTGAAATATTTATGATTTCTCACATTGAAAATTGGACGTCATTTAAATCATTGATGCAGCCCATTCATTTTCAGCTGTTTTCTGTTCGTACATTAGCACTGCTATGATGATTACGAATTATTTTTCTATTCAATTGGAAATCTATTCTACTATCCATATGCGTACATTAACAAAGCCAGGCGATTTTCGTTCAATTTTCCATCGTAACCAATTGGTTGGAATTGTGGTGCAATTGTATGTGATTTGCGTTGTGAGTTCGAGTTTGACTACGAATATTTTGATGAAAACCTGAAAATTGCATCGATTATTATTCATTATTATTGTTATTATTACTATTTCAATTTCAATAATTTTCATCTTTCGAAATTTGCATTTGGAAACAAGTGTGTAAGTCGCGTAAGCGTGTAGCCAGTAGCTATAGCAAATTGTTACTTGACTTATTATTAACATGTGACAAAAATTATTCCAATCAAAATGTTGTTAATTGATCGCTTTTGGCGATAATTTTTCGATCATTTACAGGTTTTATTATACTATAGTGTAGATGCGATGATGCAAAAAAAAACAGAGGAACAAAAAAAACAGCAGGCAAATAACGATTTTTGACGCGTTGCCAATCATAATTACCGATTTTCACAATTTAAATGCTGAATTGCTGCTTTTCCAGTTATGATTTCAATGATTTGGAATTCTAGAGGTGGAAAAAAAAAGAGTAAACACACGAAATAATTGCATCGTTGACCGGTTCACCTTCTATACACACATTATACACCATTTAACAGGGTCTTTAAAACAAATAAGAGTCTGAATTGTTGAGCTAATGAATTTTCATAACGTCCATAGTTCCGGATGTGAGCTCATTCAAATGGGTGTTTTTGTATCGAAGACTGGAGCGACTTAAACAAACCACCGATGCGAAGCCATTTTGGATTTGATATCAAATCGTAAGTTAATCAACATGATTTTCCATCGGAGCGAAAGAGATTCACCAGCATAAAATCGACTGTTATTTCCACCATATTTTTTCTACTATATTTTGCTTTGTTTTATTTTGTTCTTCGGTTAATTTGCCTAAAAAAAAAAAAAAATAGAAGAGAATTTTCGCTTTAAGATTTGCATGCAATTTCGATTCAATGAAAAGATTAATTAAATTTATTGTTTGACCCGAACACTGAACACTGCCGCTGACTGTTTGAGTGGTTTAGTACATCACAATGAATGGCATGCATGCACATATGTATGCGTGGCTAAGCAATGGGCAATTTGATCAACCGATGGTTATCTCTTCATGCGCCTATGTATTTCTATCTGATGTGACGAGAGGGGAAGGGAGGGGAAGAATTGAAAAATCCGAGAAGAAATGGAGGAAATAAGATTCCGAGGAAGCAAAAAAAAAATGCTTATAATATTCAGTCGAGAAAAATAGACTTGATAACGATTAAATGTTGAATGTTGAATGCTAACGAAAGAAAGAAACAAAAAAAAAAAGGAAAAAATAAAACGAGTTAAATATGTTTAAACAAATGAACAAATACACGAAAAAAAAAGAAATAAAAAAAAAAATAGGTGAGGGCGAGCGAAGAGAAAAGGCGATGAAGATAATTTGCATACAATGGGTAATTATATGCAAATCAAAAATGGCCACGAGGTTACACAACATTACGTTTTCTAGTATAATTTCAACGATTGAATGAAAACTACCAACCCGTTGAACATGAACGTGAACGTTTGTGAGTTTATAAGTTTGTAAGTGGAAAACAAAAAAAAAAACACACACACACACACACAACAAAAAACAAAAATAAAACGAAGAAGTTATTATTACAATCGACCGTTGTGGGTCCGCTTGTGCATGTTGCTCGTTTCGATATATGCACAATGCACAATGCATATATACATTTTCGACCGGGGTCATTTATGTTATGCATCCGATTGTACACGATGTTACCCTGTCTAATGTAATATATAACAAGGTGGGCAATTTTCAAAATGGCTTGATCTAATGGTCGCCAGCTAAATATATTTAACCGTTTAAATGTTTGAAATCGTTGGATTCGAGCCCATTTTCAATGGATACCATTTAACATTATACACTTATTTACAGTCATTTATTATTCAAATTTCAAATTTTTCAACGAAACGAAAACAACAATAATGTTCGGTTGATAAAAAGCAAAATATTGCCCATCATCATCATCATAATCATCATCAACATCTCCAATTGTAATAGTAAATTAATTTTTATAATAAAATAGAATATTTGCGATTTTGTTCCATTTTGATATTCTTCGCAATTTGCATTTCGCTCTGTATTCTAATATATCTTTATGGCACGAAATCATTTTTGAAAATGATGATGAATTACAATGTGGGAATGAATTTTTGCTTCGTAATACATATAATCCATCCTGAATGTCGAACGATTGATTTCGAACTCTAATCTCCGAGTTTTGTACACATTGATTTTTTAGGTGACATTGATTTTTTAGGTGACATTGATTTTTTAGTCGATGATTATTATTTAGCTCACGGTTTTCGTTTCCGTTCCAATTTTAATATTATTTCCTTATTATTATTGTTTAAAGTCCCAAGTCTTAAGCGAAGCAGCAACGAAAAGAAAAATAAATTCAACATTTTATCTTATTTTTCATTTAACTCAAGTTAAAAGTTTTCGTTAACGATAATACCAGAAAAGTGTGGTACTTTTAACTAATTTCATGATTTCTCTCAATTGGATTACAATTTTCAATTTAGACCAAAATTTTATATTATAGAAGCGAACCACTCATCGAACTGAACTGAACCAACGAAGAATGAAATTTCGTTAAAATTCTTGCTTTGGGCAATGGAAATGAAAGAACATTTTTTTCTGTTGACCATCCTCTTTGTTAAATGTGTATTTAATATAAGTATTAAATACTGAAACAAATCAGTGATGGTGGTCTTTCGCCACAAAACTGAATTTCAGAAAGAAAGACTGTAAGCAGTAAAAAAATTCGTCCACTCAAATTACATAGTTGCAAAAAAAAATATTGAAAAAATTAATGACAATTGCAATTTGTCGATGCCATTACCATTGCCATGGGTAAACAATCGAATGAATTAATGAAATACATATTAAGATTGAACATATTGAACGAATAAAACTGAATAAGATTCAAATTGGCAGCAAGACAGCAAAAAAAAAAGGACAGAGAATAAAAAACATCGAAAGAATGATTGCCACCGATGAGCACAGCCCAGAACGATAATGGTGTGCAAATTTAAGATTTATTATTTTATGTTGCCGGCACTCTGGCATAGATTTATAAATAAATAAATAAAAAAAAAACAATGAAAATCGACCGGATTGTTTGTTATTTTACGTTTTTCTTTTTTTTCCACGATGTTTTGATTATTATTATTATTATTATTATTGTTTCGATTTTATTTTTGCCTTTTTTATCATAACAATTAATAATTCTTCACATTTTTTGGGTGACATTGATTTTTGTTTTTATCATAATAATAATTAATTGATGATCTTTGGTGGCAATGGCTATCAAAATGATATGAATTATTTATTGAATTTATCAAATGCACATTGCAAACACATAAACAAATGTTAATGCGTTCATGGTATTGGGTTCTTGGTTTAGTTTGCTTGCACTTGCATCAATAAAAAATTAAAAAACCAACAGAATAAAGATTAACAAAAAAACAAAAAAAAAGCAAAGATGAATTCACTTGCAATTGATATCAAGAATGAAAATAAAACAAACTAAAGAGCTTTACCACAATTTGATATGCACGCCCCGATTCCAATTTAATATAATATTATGAATGCAATTTTTCGAGCGAACGGCCACATTTTGGTCGAATAAAACAAAAAAACAACAACAACAACAACAAAATACACATTTGATTTGCGACCATTACATTTTTGAGGCCACTACTGTGTGTGTGTGTGTTTTGTGTTTAAAATTTCGAATCATTGTCCGATGCGATTGTTTATGTGGTTTGCGTGTCTGAGACGCATTCTGTATTGTGTGAACGAAAAAATCCCTATTAAACATTGCAACAGCTTATTAATGCTAATTTTGAATTCAATATGTGTATTGGAGTACTGGTATTCTTGGAATAGTAGTATGTATGTATGTATATTGTGCCGGCAACAATTAACCGTGCGAAAATTTATGGTTTTCATATTTTCAAATGACATTACTAATTCAAGTGATAAGCAAATAAAGGCGATGACTTAAGAGAACCAAAACATTAAAACCAAACATATAATTCAATAATTTTGCCTCAAATGGTTAGCAACTGTCGATCCCAGCAATTCGACAATATATTAAGACTTACTTAAACATGCTGCGTCACTGTGGGCGAAACAAAAAAAACGAAAAACGTTTAATAGTGCCTACTGCCTACTGAGATCGGCCGCTCATTCGATTAAATTCTTTAATTCAAAAATATTTCTATTAAAATCGATGGGCTCGCAATTGATGATCTCTAGAATTGGTTGCTATTTTTTGGTGTTGTTTCTTTATTCGTTGTCTGATATCTGATAATTGTTGCATGTTTTAATTTGGAATCAAAATCAAAAGCGGACAAAAAAAAACCAGTCACAATCTCATTTGGAGGGAAAAAGAAAAAAGTGAAGCAGAAAAAAAAAATGGGCAACAATAATCACCAGCTCACGAACGATGAATTGGTGAGCAAGCGAGCGAGCCTATTGATAAGAAATGCTGCTGGTTACACGGAAAACAAGCAATTGTGTGCGTTTGTGATTGACATTTGCCTGACGGATATGTCAATTCTTGGACCCAAATGCTTTCTCGCTGTTGGCTGATCTTTTCCAATGTGGCAATATGTATGTTAGGCTGGCGATGCTTTATTATTATTATTATCGTATTTGACCCGAATCGACCAAAGTATTGAATCAGGAGGGGACATGAACATTAATATTGACTGCTTAAATTTGCAAGAATTTCAAGAGTTCAGCCAGCATTTCATTGAACACTGAACACCGTTCGATTATAATAATCGATTCGTGATCATTTCAAACAGTAAATAAAATTCGATGAACAATTAGAACGGTTGCAGAGACTTCAAGACCATTCCAATTATATTATTATAATTATGGAGCTGAATGGTTTTCTTTTCCCTGCGGCTTTTGGAATACAAACAAAGCAAAGAGAAAAAAAATTTACTCTTATTGACAATACACACACACACACTGGTTTCGGTTTTGCATCTTGGATGAACCACATGCAACAATTTATGGACAAAATAATTGAATTCACAGTGCAGTCGCTTTTTTTCCTTTTAAGAGACGAATATTTTCGGTCGATTGCATCGAATTTCGATTTGCACGAAATTGTTTCAATTCGGGCCTACTGAAAAGTAACAAGAAATAAAAATCATTTTAACGAAAAATTGGTCGCCTTTTTTCCCATCAAGTCATTCCGTGCAACAAAAAATTGCCTTTATTTTTTTTTTTGAACGCATGTAAATGCTCATTTGTGCGCAAACACGCATACGGATCGAGTGAATATAGTGTTGTTGCTAATCATTTTTCCCAAATCTTATGGGTCATTGTTGTCTTAAAATATCGATTGAGCCAGCAACCAGCAGCTGGCCTAAGAGCTGAACCACACAATCAATCGTACAATGAGTGATTTGATTATGTGAACTAAATATATTTTTTGCTTTGTAACAAGTATGGAAATTATTGAAACAAAACCGGCCAACCGACTGATGTTCTTCAGGATAACTGGATTTGAGTGATGTGAACTGTTTTGTTTTGTTTTTTTTTTTTTTTTTTGTTATTGGATCTGTTTCGATCAATTTCGACATGAAGGTTACTTTCACAACTAATTAGTTGTGACCACTACACTAATCGACAAAAATTTTCTTTTCAGAATCGTACACTCATGTGCATAGCCTCTGTCGATTAGTTAGTATAATTTAATAGTTAATGTGCAATTAAATGAATTATTATTGTATCCACAGTCCACATTTCTCTCGTATTTGTGCCGCATTCCGTATTCAGGTATTCAGGACAGGAAAATTTCATTTTTTTATCATCAAAGTGTTCAAAAGATGTTTTTCAAACTGCACTGCATACAAATCATTCGAATACATATCAATATCGATCGATTTATTCCTATACATTGAAAAGCAAAGAAGAGAACAATGCAAATCATCTCACGCTAACCAAAGCCACGCAATCGCCTCCTTTTTTCTCTCTCTCTCTTCATATATTGTAAATGTTTACAATAAAGCAATGAATGCAAATAATATGTTTTGTAAATACATATATTTTTTTTTCTCTCCTTTTCAAAATAAAAATCCAAAATCATTCTGTTTTTCAATTGAAAATATCGATGAATCATCATCATTCAGCAGTACTTGGTATCGTTTGCGGTTTCATATTGATCACGATAATGAATTATTTGTAAAAATAAAAAAAAAAAAATTAAAGAAATTTCATTGAATTGCTGAACAGAGAGAGTCAGCTAACACAAAACATGCCGACGGTCTTGATTTGTGAAAGTTTTTAATTTGTTTCATACTTTTTTTTTTCTCATTTTTTTTCTCTCCATTTGAATGAAATTTCATGACTTTGTTTGCACGAAATTTGTGCAAAATTTTGCAAAATAATTCGTTAAAAAGCCTCCAGTTTGCCCTTCTGGAAATGATGGCGTGAATTTATTTGGTTTTTGCAATGCCTAATCAAAAATTTGTATTTCAATTTGCGGTTCATTGTTTAATGTTCGTCATGTTCGCTGTGTATCATTGTATGGCCATGTAAATCACGACCATTCAAAATGGCATCTAATTCAAAGAAAACCGAAAAAATGAATTTCGAATAAAATCCCGATGAACTGTTGGCAAATCACATAATAATTCAAATGCATGCATGATGAAATTGATAGGTTCGCCCGTTCGAGAATCAAACAATCAAAACGATCGACATCATTCAAAATCAAGCGAATTGCTGTGATTCGGCAAATTCGAAAATAATCTTTCTTTTTTTTTCTATTTTTTTTTTTGTCTTTCTTCCTTTCGTTCATTACTTCATTTTGATCTTATTGTTGAATATCCATGCAGCGCATACACGGTCTGTGCTTGTAATTATGTATACAATAATGACTTGTTTTGAATGGGTAAACTGTGTACCGATGTACTGTGTATATGTGACGGTGAATGTTGAAGTTGATGGAAAAATATGGTTCGAGCCCGCGAAAGGAGAAAGAAAACAAAAACAATACGAAACAAAACGAAACGAAAAAAGTAAAAAGAAAAACAGACATTTCGGAATCGATTTTCGAGCGACAACAATGAAATGTGTATGACATGGTGTATGAGCTCCAAACTCTCAGTAGACTCTCAGACTTCAGATTTCAGATGATTGCAACGAAACGGTAGTTAGATTGAGATTGAAATGAAGGAGGGGGTGGAGGAGAGAGGGGAAGGAATGAATAATAGCCCAAGAAAACAAAAACTGCGAATTAAAAGATTGCCATAAAAAATACAGCTCATTATTGTTGATTAATAATTTTGAATTCGTTGTTCATTTCTCACAATTCATTTTACATCTTGATTTCAGGTGGCCAATGCATGAAATCCAGTCATCAACCGACTACACCACGCTGATTCAGATAATAATGAGGTGTTTGTACGGTGTACAAAAAATAAATATGGATTCTGGGTCATTTGCGGTATGATGGATAAATACACGAAATACAAATCCATGAGCACACAATGGCCAGCCGTTTACAGTTTTTATCATTAAAACCGTTTCATTTTTGTGTCTTTTGTTAGCCAAGCAATTGTTGTGATTATTTCCAAATTCTCGTTAAAATAAATATTATCAATTTCAAAGTGTGAAATTTGAACAAGAAAATGCAATGCGACAATCACCAAATAAAATGGATCAAAAATGAAAATTGCTTTTTTTTTCTTTTGATTTTTTTTTGTTTCCTTCTTTTTTTCAATTTCAAATTTTTCATTTTGAATTGTAAATAGACCGATTAACTGACAATGAAACCAATAAATATCTCATTTGAATTTCAATTAAACACTCAATGAATTGCTCTTTATTTAGTTCAAAACGTGAACGAATCAAACAAAGTGGCCTTTTCCCAATCAATTCAATTTCGAAGCCACTCCAAAAAATATGAGGAAGAATTAGAAGAAAGAAAATATATCCCATTATATGGAGAAAAGTATCAAAAAAGAAAAAGAAAAACATTAACATGAATCAAGACGAAATGATGGAAATGAAGGGAAAAAAAAAGATTGACCAAAATAACAATTTCCAAAAAATAAAAACATGATCGCCGGTGATGGTGATTTATAATAATAAAATACGTAACGAATGTGTAAACGTGAACCTATCGACATTGACCATTTGCTCCATTGAATTCAACCGGTAGAACAAATATTATTGAAGAAAATACAAATTCCAAATGCAAACACAAAAACACAAAAAAAAAACAAATTTGGTCAAATTGCCGCTTTTGGCTTTTCTATACAATTTCGAAGCCATTTGAATGATGTGAAATTAGACATTCAATTTGATTTTTGGCAATTCAATCGGTTCAATTCCGATTCAATTCATCAACAACAAACAATCAACAATCGACTACAAAACAGTTACGAGCTCAAAACAATTATTGATTGGAGCTATTTTTCTCATTCGACGACTTTATTTTATTGCTATTCTTGCATTGGAGATGGGTTAAAAGTGGGAAGGTTTTGTGTTTGGCGGCTCATTTTAATTGTTGGTTGGGGCACATCCGAAATAAAGAACGAACAAAAAAAAAATGGAAAAGAATGTATTGAAATCAAAAAAACTGTAGAAGAAAAAAAACTAATTATTTTCTCAAAATAACAAATTGACCGCGAAATTTCCACGCTTACAATCGATCCAATTATTGAATGGGATAAAATTGAAAAATACTTTTCCCGCTCCTCAATCCAAACACGAAATAACAACTATTTCGAATACAAAGAATGAAAATTGGAATTAAATCAACACATTTTTCGAATCAATCAATTCTCTTCTCTCATTTTTTTTTGTTGGTTCAATTGTTGGATTCAAAACGATTCTATTTTTATTTATCTTCAGAAATGGGGAACAATGGTCAGCAGCGATTTAAGCACAAGCCCCGTCAAATTAATTGTTTGTTTTTCTATTGAATTTTGGGATTGAAGTAATAGGCGCCATATCACGGTAGGCTGTCGTCATATTGAAAAGTCGATTTTTTTCACTGAATATACAATATATTGGATGATGGCCAGATTCGGTGCACATTTTCTGTATCTTTAAGATTTTGAATGTGGTGTGACCTGGCTAGCAGCCCTATTCAACTAAGCCAAATGGTGCAGCAGGCTCTGCAATGTATTAAATCACACCCGACCAAATCAGAATTTGAAAGAGTAAACTATTTTACGAGTTTGTCACTTAACTGTGACTCATTTTCGCTGACGGGCTTTTTGTCTCTAGAACGAGTGATAAATAGTTCCAAAATTCAAAATGCATGTCCATACCACACTAATCAATTCTTATTTTATTAATTATCATTATTAAAATAATTAAAAATCAAAATTGAATTTAATTTGCCGAAATTAATCATTTCCAAGTGCTTTTTGGACATTGAACAGTTGAATATGCATAGTTTATACTTTTTAATGGGAATTTTAATTACTTTGAAAATGTTCCTTAAACGACATAATGAAGCTTAAACGAAACTGATTTTGATGTTGGAACTTTAAATCTAGAACATCCACCACATTATGACCCAAAGTTAATTGGACTGATTTATTTATTTTTTTTCTTCTTATTTCTTGATTGTCGTCTTGATGAGCGTTATTTTAATCACATTATGTGTTTTCAAAACTTGAAACTCCAATCCAATTAATGTGAACAAATTTGAGGAATTAACTCGCGACAGCACAGGCACAGGATATTTGGAAAAGTGTTCAAAAAGACATTTCGAATTCGGTGTGAATTGACACACGGTGAATGGAAGTTTTGGAAAATTAGTTTTCTAAATCTAAAATAACAATAATTTCCATAAATTTTTGAAACATCAAATCGAATGAGACGCAATTACCGCAATCTTTTGAGCGTCGACCCGCGACATATACATTTTTAAGAAGAAAAAAAAAAATCCAAATTTCGAAAGGTATTTCCTTCCAGAATTTAATTTCTTTTAGTCAAAAAAAATCAACAAAAAAAATTGCTCAAGTCAGAGAAGCGTTCAAATTTATCCATTATATTGGGCTCTTAAACAATGGGGATTAAGCCAATGGAATGCACGGAAGTTGAGATTATTTGGAATGCAAATCGTATGGATGTATGGTGAGTGCTGAATGTTGAAGTTGAAAACAGAAAATTGAACGGATATACACTTTACATTCATAATTAACCAGACAACGAAACGATTGCTATGGACGAAATGGCACAGAATGTTACAGAGAAAGAAAAAAGAGCGAGAGAAAAAAAAATCTGAATCGATGAACATGTAAATTAAATGGATTAAATAGAACAATGGCCGACAGTCATGCTGTTTTTGCACCACATCAAAATTCGATCGAAATTCAAATATTTTCTACGCAATTCAAGCCCACCGCGTAAGATCCCATTCATGATTCGCCATTTGGTCTTCTTCTGCCTTTGTTTTATTTTTCTTCTTGTTTTTTTTTTTTTTTCATTGATCATTGTACTTACCCATAAGTCATTCAAGTGGCTCTATTCGTTCCATCGTTTCAATGACAAACCATGCAAAACCGATTATTGCTTCAACTAAATGTAATATCGAGGTCATTATTTTCTTCACAATAGTTTCAAATGTTTCACAGCCTTTCACCATTCAATGGAAATTATCATTATTTATTATTTATTATGCAAATTGTTCAAGATTTGGGCGTTAACATAACGATGACTGAAAATATAAATATGAAAAATAGAATTGCAATTAAAGTTAATTGTGCTTGAAAATGGATGGTGTGTCATTGTGTTGTTGACAAACAACACAAACAAGTGGACAATATTGTTATGTAACGACAATAAAATAAATAATCACAATTTTTGAACATCAAACATCATCATTTTAGCTTGAAAATCAGGTAACAATGTGCTAACAAATTATTATTATAGATTGATTTCCTTCCACCGATTAAATGTTGTTCCATTTCACCATTCCATAAATCCAATATATTGTGAACATGCAACTTGCAGACGCATTACAAAATTGCTGCATGCATTTCAAAAATGCAACAATTATCCACCATTAAAATTAATCCTTATTATTATTTTGAACTTTGAACGACAAAATTGCAATGCTAAATATGGAAAAATATGCACATTTTTGGAATACAAATTCATAATAATTATAATGTTCCTGCCAATTTCCATTGGATTGGCAAGTGGCGCCGAAAAAAGTGCTGAAATGCTTGCACGTCAAACTTAATATTAGTGCTTCTAATTCCTAGTTTGTTTTTTTTTCATTTTTTCCATTTGGAGAGTGAAGTTGGATTGCATTTTTTGACTTGATGTGAATTCTAACACATTTTCATTCCATTGACGGAATCGTATTCTTTTTTTCTTTTTGATTAACACAAAAATGGCACACACACACACACAAAGAAAAAGAAATGTTTGCTTTGTGCGCCGTGCCATTTCAATGGGTTTTGTATTCCAAATGTAGAACGGATGCAGAACAAGACAAATGTGAATGAATTACTCTCAATGCACAATGCACACAGCACACTGCACACAGCACACTGCACATGCTCTATTGATTTGACAAAAGCATTTGCCCTGCGCTTTTTGCAATGCATTGCAAAAACAACAGCGAGCAGAACAAAAAAAATACAAAATCATTAATTGAAA
>GL501511.1:1672856-1686250 GCA_000149185.1 Mayetiola destructor
CACAGCACATTTGTGTATCACAAACAATCAACAGTCAAAAGAGTCAAAGAGTCAATCGTGTGTTTTGTTTTTTAATTCCATTTTATTTGGTTGTCTTCACATGAATTGCAATTCATTCGCTTTTATATGCGCAAACATGTTGAATTAAATGGATGAATAAATTAGGTTGAAAACATGTGTAAATCGAAATTTTCCCTCCACTTGGTACCGTTCCCGTGATGGATCTCTTCGTTCAGCACTTTGGCTAAATAAATAATATCACACACACACACACAATTTTTTGTGTGCGAATTTATTCCATTCGAATTCAATTTATTCTTCGATTCAATTCGGTTTGTTTATTGTTTTTTTTTTTTGGTGGTTATTTTTGCAATGTTTATTTGCAACCACAACTTGTGCTAGACACACAACATACATGAATGTCACATATTCTAGTCAATTAATGAGACTAAAAAAAAATAACCAAAATAAAATGGAATGTAACAATTACCAGCTGCCGATTTGATTCGGTCAATTCGGAACAATGAAATTGTGTGGTTTTTTTTGTTTTTCAGTTTTCAGTCGCATTTCGCATATGCAATAATTTTTTTAATTATTGCTCAGCATTGTTAAAACACAAAACTCAATCGGCTATCGGTGATTGGAGATTTGTAATCGCCATTAACACCAAATTTAATCCCCTTTTTTTTAAACCCGAAAAAATTTCGTTCATCGCATATTTATCATTTTCATGATAATTATTTAAAAAACTTATAAATAGTTCATGCATTCGAAAAATGGTAAATGGTTGTTCCGATCCAAAATGCAAATGATTGTTGGCTTTTGGTTTTAGTTTTTGTTTTTGTTTTATTCAAATGATATTCACATTGATCGATATCTGTGAAAATTATATTGTTCTGTTAATTGGACCGATCGGAATAAATTTGAATGCATTTTTAACGCTGATGCTGATGCTGATCGACGCACACAGACAGACAGACAGAGAGAGAAAGAGAGAGTATGTATTTGCAATGTGCATTCGTATGCACGTGGAGTTGGCCAGCTTTGCAGTATTCAAACAAGATCCTTGAGAATATTTGTTTGTTTTTTTTTCTCTGTTCATTTTCATTTCGTTTTTTTTTTTTTAGTTTTTCTTTCGTCTGCGACTATATTCTTGTATTGTCATTTTTTTTAGCTCTCGGGTGTTATTTTTAATGGGTATATCCTTTTCAATAACACATAACTACACGATGTTTCAGCGCTTTTGAACATTCTTTTTTCTTTTTTTTCTTTTTTTTTTGCTTCAGTTCTCTCTTATGTTTGCTTCTTTCAATTGATTTAAATCGATTGGGCAGTGCCAAAGCTGTTGTGTGCGCATTATTCATTTTTTCCTTCTCTCTCTCTCTTTCTTCTCCTCTTGGTCTGTTGTTGATGTTAATAAAAAATTGTGTTTATCTGTTTTGGCGACAATGTTAGCTGTCAGCGTTGCACTGTTTCATTGCTTTGCATTCTTTTTTTTTCTTTTCTTCTCAACCAACCGCAGCGCACAAACAAACAAATATAAATATTTTTTATGTTTTAAAATTTTAAAATATGCATTCGGGTGTATTACAAGTTGTAATTATTTCAATTCATTCAATGCGTTAGTGAAACCAATTTGTAATTTATTTTGAATATTGACATCGACTACATACATTTGCCCATGTTTAAGCAATTTGTTCGATTCGTATTGGCTATTTATGGCCCATGGTGTCTGTGTGTGTGTGTTGTTTGTTGTTTGTACGGTGAATTGTTTTTGTTGATATCGAAACAATCGATTCTCAGTTTTTTTTTGTTTGTTGTGAATCAGGGGAACACATTTGACAGCCTGCATCGGCGCGTTCGTCTCAAATGATGAATTTCATCTGCTCCCAAAAACATTTTCCGAAAAAATCCATTTAAAAACGTTTGAATAAATAATAATAATAATAATCGGTTGCTGCATTCAACCGAAAAGAACCAAAACCAAATGATATCTTAAAGATCATCATTCCACCGTGTAATCATTTCGGTGAGTGTTTGGTTCAGCATTTGCGTTTTTTTCTTCTCTTTCTTCTTTCGTCATCCGTTGTCCGTCTTTAACCCTTATTTTGATGTGTTCGCATATGGAGCTGTCTGTCAATCCAAATAGTTCCTAATTCATTAGAAAAAAAAATCGAGCATTCAACCCTATACACACATATACATACCATCGTTTTCCTTAATATCCTATTCCATTTCCATTTTCTCCAAATGCATCGAATCGAATCTTTCGTCTGGCTCACATTTTATCCGCCAAATAATATAATCATTTTCATTTTTGTTTCACTCATTTGATTTATATCCATATCAAAGTCATTCACCACGATCACCTAGCGTCAGTTACACTGGTTGCTGGTTGCACTCTGTTGGCACAGTTCACATTTTTCACATAAACACATTTTAACGATGACGTAGCATAAAAAAAAATGTTAACCATAAAAGTGAAACGGAAAAATAGAGAGAAAATTATCTAATTTTGGATACTCATCGCTTCGTGTGGTATCTGGTCCTAGGCGGCACAGCCAAACTGATACAATGCCAACGTGATATAAACAACACACACATATTAGTTTGGCTAACTAAATAATAGGCTTTGCACCTAAACAATTGGTTCCGTTCATTTTATTGATATATTTAATTATTAGAAAATGAAGAGAGAAAAAAGAAAGAGAGAGAGAGAAAAAACGCCACCAACTTGTTTTAAATAGACTTTTAAAAGTCGTTTATCGACGAATAAACGAAAAAACAAAAAAACAAAACAACTGAAAAGGAAAGAGATAAAAATATTGAAAGGATAAAAGTCAATTTGGTTTGTGGCATTCCATTAATCCGGGACCTTATATATACGGGATACGGTTGGTTTGATTGCTATGAGGCAAAACGTTTAATCGAAAAATAAATGCATATTATTTTTTTTGGATGTTTGATGTTGATGAGACAACTATTCATCAAATGCACCTCACAAAATGAATTGATTAAAACAAAGGGCCAATAGATGATTCACACGCGTCAAATAAAAATGATAGAGTTGGCCCAACTTCAAACCAGTGTGTTTTCTGTTTTTTTTTTCTTACTCTTTAGAAAGTGGAAAATGAGTAGATAAAGAGTAGCGCGCAAGAATAATTCGATTGAGAAAAAAAGCCCACAACATGAATGTTTCACCTGTTGAAAATTATGTTTGGCTGCGCTGAGCTGCTCGGTTCCCGTTCATGTAAACCTAATATTCTTCGGTTTTGTTTTTTCTCTTCACTCTTTTGAAACTCTTTTTCGGTTTTTCTGTGAAATTTAGCGACGGTGGCAACGACTTGTGCCATGCATATATTTAGATATTTTCGACATTTCAAATGTTCAATTTTCAAGCGTTTCATTCCATCAAAGCTGTTGAAACGAACGTTCTGTATTTGGTTTTGTTTTTGTGTTTTCTGCTTTGTTTTTTTTGTTTTTTTTTGTTTCATCTCCGGCTTTTTCACAGTTTGAATCATTCAATACAATTCTCCTTCGATTTCGTTATTTATCATTTTGTTCGTATATGAAAATAACGTTTAAGCAGCTGATGAGGTTGTCATCGCATATAATCGCGATCAAAAAGAGTTAAAAGACTTTTGTTTTTTTTTTCATTCCGAAACAGTTCAGCTCCAGAATTCGTTTCTTTGGTTGTTGGTTTTTTTTTCTCCTCTGTTTCTCTCTTCTGTTTGTTTGTCATTTGTTCGTTAAATGTTTGAACATTGAAATCGATTATTAATGACAATGCAACGGTTACCACACTGGACAGAGACAGTGGCAACAACATGAAACCAAAATAAAAAAAAACTGTCAGAATTTCAATGATTTTCAATACATCATTTCAATAAAACCGAAAGCCTTGGCCCTGTAGACTCATGGCCATCGATCAAATCGAATATCACATTTGCAATGGAAAAAAAGCGGCAAATTCAAACGATGCGCGCGCGTGTGCATCACATCGTACCACAATTTTGAATTGAGACATTTTTCGTTGTTTCCTCTAATAATAATTTAATCAACATTGATCAGCGACGCATACATTTTCGCATTTTCGAGTTCTTGCTTAGTTAGCTTTTTTTTCTCTTTTTTTTCTTTCTGTCTTCTGGAATGGACTCTTTCTCTACTGGTCGGTTTCGGTGGATTCCGAATCACAATTTGATCACAAAATCAATTTTCGATTTATTCAACATTATTTATGTTGATTTTGGATGAACTGGTCACTGGACACACTTGACAGTTTGAATTGTTTTGTATTCATTTCATATATTTCAGCTTGATTTCAAATGTCCGTAATCTGTAAAATAAAAAGAAAAAAAAAACATATATAGCCATAAAATGGAAATGATGAAATGTGGCGCGCGATAAATAAAAGGCTATTAAAACATCTGAATCCGAAGCAAACATTAGCGGCTGCGATCGGTTTTTTTTTTTTTTTTTTAAATCAACGCGTTGAATATGTTACATTTGAATTTTTAATGCCACCGAGTGGCCGGCATTGGGCCAAATCAATCAGCATAAGTCAAGTTAAACTGGAATTCTTTTTATCTCATTGTTTAAAAGCATATCGACACTTCTCCCATTAAACAATGAATTTATTAGAATTTCATATGGCATTCGAGCCATTTTTTGTTGTTGATTGTTTTTTTTTTTTTTGTACAACGTTCACCGGTTGCAATCTCATTATTTTGTGATAATCTGTGTGTTAACCGAACGGAATATATAACCCGTTACATATTGGCCGGATTTCATGTTCGACTCTTGCTCTCGCTCTCTCTCTCTCTCTCTCCCGCTCAAAATCGATTCTAATTGGAATGAAATGCTTCGAAAAAGCAAAAAAGCGAAAATCCCAAGCACACAAAGATAACGGCAACAAAACCATACCATTTAATCAAACCGTCTGTCTATGCGAAAGCACCAATTAAATTAATGCACGGTGGAAATACTTTGTCGTATCATTTCTCATGCATATTTCACATAAAATTATCGAACTCTCGGTCATTAAACTAAATTATGATTATTTTCACGCAAACATTTTTCATTTTCAGTTGGAAGTTGGAATGTGTCGTCACTAGTTGTTGGCTGTCCTCTTTCTTCTTACATTTTTCATTTCTTCGGGACAAATATCATCGTCAATCGTTGTCAATCGTCATTTATATGTTCAATGTTCAGTGTTCATGTATATGATACACGCGATATATATTTACAGCTCATTGACTCAATGGGTTCGATGGATTTTATCTCATTTTATTGAGACGTTTTTTTTGTTTTGTTTGTTTCTTCTCCTTCTTTTATTCATTTTTGATGGTGCTCTCAAATTTTGGAACACTTGAAGCTGAAACTGATATTCGATGGCTGTTTTGTGGTGACCGAAAAAAATTTTGTTCGCCGAGCATCAATTCTCAAAGCGATTTTCGCTTGATTTCTATGCAGATTAATTTTCGTTTTTTTTTTTGCTCATTAAACTACAAGTTCGATTTGAATAATATCAATTATTATTATTATTATTATTATTATTATTATTGTTGTAAAGTGCGTGCTTTAGGATCTGTGAGATTTTCTCAGCCTCTTTCATATATATTTAGTTTGAAATAATCAGACTGCCAATGTTCACAACACGGCCCTATCTTCAACATTTTCCAAAGAAATCAATCAGCATTGAAAACGTTCCAATTGAACATTGCATGCAAACGCCAAAACATAATGATACACAGAATCCAATCCAGAAGCAAACAAATCGCCTTGCAACTTACATACCATATTATCCACCATGTATATGGTACTCGTTGCTCGTTGCTCATTGTATCGTTCGTTTTGTTGATGTTTTGCGTCAATTATATCTATTCATTTGAAATATTGTGTAGTTTATCATGGTTTCACTTGGTTTCCAATTCCTAAAAGCCCACATTTCATTTTGGTTTGATATGTCGGAATGTCGGACCTATTATTATCATTGCACCTGAAGAATTGAGATGATGACTCAAACGTCTCAATCCTTTTATGCCTCCGAAATGAATTAACAAAAAAAAAAACACACAATCGGAACTTTTGTGAATGTGAACCCTGTCCAAGGTGAAGAGATTCAATGAATCCATCGATCGATTGAGATAAAGATTAAGATCGAGAAAAAAAGAAACTCCGACCCATTCCACATTTGCGTCTCCCATTCCGTTTGAAAGAAAAAAAAAAAAAAAAATTAAAATAAAACATGTCGTTTGTCTAATTGTGCTTGCGTTCGATCATAGAAATATCTTCACATATCATGTTCACTCGGTTGAGATAGAACAGCAATTACAATTTTGAAGACATGAATATCTAGCGTATACACGCACCTGACTCTAGCAACTGGGATGAAAAGAATTTTTTCCATTATAATTATAATTGTATTGGATGTGTCACTTCCTATAGGTATAAACGATAAACTTTTTCTAAGATAACGAGGAAGGAAATGGCCCATTTGAGAGACACAAAATTGTTTATTTGATAATGGGTTTTGTGTGTGTGTGTGTGATGTACGGCGCGCGGGAAATGCCATCCACCATTTTTGATGCCTAACACCTTTTCAATGTTTGCATTCGGTTCACACGATATGGATTTTTTAATGCCTGCATAGATGATGTTTAATGTTCAAAAATGTTTGAAAATCAATTGATAATGCGCTTGTGCGCCCTTTATATGTGCCAACAACAGGTAAGAATTGAAAAGAACAATCAAACTATTTTGATCAAAATTATAATTCTTCGGTAGAAAAAAAAAAAAAATAAGCGATAATTTCATTTTGGTCTTTGGTTTGAATAAAATCGCCTGAGATCTAGAAATCAATTATTTATCATACTTCAAATTAAATATTTGGGATCACAAAAGTGTGATCGGTGCGTGCAGATGACTAATTTTTAGTATTGATCAATTGCCAATTGCCAATGGTAAAAACACCGTTTATGCATCCATAGAATTCAATTTAAAAATGTTTAAATCCCCTCCGCAAACAGACCGACATCCTTTTGTTGCATTTCGTTCCGTTTTTTTTTCTTTTTTTTCTTTTCTTTTTTCGCTCTGTTCAGCCATTTATTCAACAATGTAAAATGGAAATTTGTTTTCAGTTTTCATCTTCTTCGGTTAATTATCAGCCACTGATATACATTTCTGGCTGCCGGTTGCAGCTTAATTGGTCATAGTTTACAGTGTGTGAAAAATAAAAATATTCCAAAAGGAGCATACAACAAGCGGAGAGTTAAAGAAGAAGAAGAAAAACAAAACAAAATAATAAGAAGACAAAAAGAAAAGAAATGAAAAGAAGATTTTTCTTAAAGAAATCTGTGTGTTTTTGTTGTTGTTGTTGTTGTTGTGAGACAATGAACAACTGCAATATGTAATATATTTAACATTTCAAAAACCATGACCATCATGGCTTGGCAATACCTGAAATGCAATCTGCATTCTGTGGAATTAGTTTTGTGTGCGTTTCAACTGAAGATTGCGTGATTCTATGATCAATTTTCTGAAGTGAAACTCTCTTTGGGTTTTTGATCGGTGCCACTGTACACTGTACACACACCGTATACTTAAATTCCATATGCTTGCACTAGTTTAAATTTCTTTTGATTAATACTTGTGGAGAGCCAAACGGCAGCAACGCAACGCTTTCTCTCTCACTCACTCACTCGTTTTCTCATTTCGTTTCTGTTGAAAAAAAAAAGAAAGAAGAAAAACAGAAATAATTTCAACGCAGAATTGAGTACACACGCACCATATGTAAGTTACATTTGGGTTCGGGTACTTTGGTCTGTATTCTGTATCATCTCATCGAACTGTGAAAATAGTTGGTCTGACTGAAGCATTTTTCTTTATTTCATTTTATATTTTTTTTCAGTGGAAAACGGTTTGAACATTGTCGTGTTGTAATTATTTTCGGTTTTCTTTTTTTTTTTTTGGACTTTATTTATACTTTTTGGGTGTATTTGTTTTGACTTTGCTCATTATTATGTTAATGTTAACAATAATAACCGATTCAACTGATTTGAATGCATACACAAAATCACGAACACAAATTTTAAATAATGGAACAGAATAATAGATAATTTCGATCGATTTCATAAGATCATCAACCACCATCACATGAACAACAAATGAATGCTGCTGCAGGTGAACATTTCACCCAAACACAAAAAAATCTTCTACACAGATCACAGATGACGTGGTTTTCTGTTTTTTTTCTTTCTCTTATTCCATTTTCCATTTGCTTTAGAATATTCAATTGGGAGCATTGTCTGTTTGTGGGTCTCTTTTTATTCATCTTTTTCTTCTGAACATATTCATTTTCATGTTCATTACTTGTTACATGAGTACATTTGTTCCGTGATCCATGTTTTTTCAAAAAAATTTCAGAGTGTGAGAAAATTTATTGAATTTTCATCTGAATCAAAACTAAATTCCATTCAAGTCAAAGTCAATAAATATGAAAACACAAATACATAATAATAATATGAAATATCATGCAGTGAAATTGAGGCGCACGTTTTTCTATTCCATTTATTGAATATATTTCAACTATTTTAAAAACAATAATGATCATGGCCATTGACCACCTAGAACTTAAAAATACGTTTCCTATGCTAATTAATAGCCTTTGGTCCTGAATACCGTACCTAGGCTTTAATTTTATTTACCATAGTCCGTTTTTTTTTCTTCCTTTAAGTCAGACCTAAAGGTGAGGCGTGAGGCGGTTAGAACAGTTAAAATAATTATTTTTGAATCGATAATCAAATAATTGCCATTCAATTGGTTAAACCAGAAACAATTTAAGTATTTTTTGTTGTTGTTGTTGTTGTTTGTTATTTTTCATCCTGTGGGTATTTGGACAGTGGTTTTTTGGTGTGGCCTCGAATATTTGACCAATATCCCACATTTCGGCAACTGTTGCCTGTTCGAATTATTTTATAACTTAATTTTTAGTTTGTTTTGAATGATAATTCCGGAATTCAGCAAAAAAAAAAAAAACAGTTTGTGGTCAGTTTCAATTAATTTCGAATTCCATTCATTCGTTGCTGCTTAAATCTTTGAATGAAGAGATATTGTTTGTTTTTTTTTTTAGAATGAGAAATGAGAAATTCGAAATTGTTATCGGTTATTGATCGCATAATATTTATAAAAACTAAACGGCTACCGCGGATAAAATCAATCAAATTTGATGAGATTATTGATTTTGAATGATTTCGTTTATTTCTCTCTCGATTCTCTCATGATTTGGCTCATTGCAGACCGACTGATTAAATGTAAAAATCGAGCTTTACCTGTTTTTTGAGGTTCTCTGTGCAGTGTTTTCAGTTCACGAATCCTCAATTTTTTTATTCCGAAAGAGAAAAGATCAACGATGAAACGTACAATGGGCCACAATAGACACATCACATAAACGATGTCATTAAATCATCAAACGTTTGATGTTTTCTATTTCCATGTTAAATTTGGTCATCAAACACATCAAAATCCATTGAATAGATTTTTATTAGACTTTAAGAGCGATGATAACTCATATTAATTGCCATGCAATTTATCAATGAATTCATTCAACAACAACATTTCGTTCCATTTTAGTTCTCAATTTTATTTCTCTATTTTTTTCTAGGATTTCATTTCACATGATGTTCCCGGGACACGGACTTCTGCAACAATGAATCTGACGATGCCATTCATGAAAATGTTTCTATTCACGAATATTGAAAAATCTACGAATCAAAAAAAAGAAAAACAAATCTCTCAATCAATTCTATTATCTAATTGTATTAGCGGCTTCGGCCCGAATGCGACAATGGCATTATATCACATACATTTGGGAAAAAAAAAATGAAAATATTCTATTGCTTTCTTAGGATCGCGCTGTTTCTACGAAATAATTTGTGTTTGTTGATGTCATTATGAAAAATGCTCATCCAAAAGCCAAAGGATGTGTTAAATGTGTCGAAAATGCACAATTATATTTTGATCCGCTGGTTTTATATCAATTGATAAATTTTTCTATAAAAATATGATAGAGATGACAGCATCGGTAATTCCAATACCATAAACCATAATCATGTGTAATTTTGATTAAACAGAAAACCGAAAGGGAAAAAACAAAAACACACACACACACACTGAAACGTTTCATCTCTGTTTCGAATTCGATATTTCGACAATGACAATGACAAATGATAACTTATTGCTCGTCACAATATACACATATCTTGACACATCGATTTGATTTTTGGCTTCTGGCGATTGCGTCTGTCTTCGTCAACCATTTTTCGTTCTAAATTTTTTTTGTTTTTTTTTTGTTTTGTTGCTTCATTGTATGGATTATGTGTCATTGTTCGAATAAATATCATTTCACTTTTAAATCTTTTGTTTTCGTGTTCAAAATTTTGTGTGATTCAATCCGATCCGATTCGATCCGTTTCAGGTTCCAAGATGCAACACATTTGTTTGTTCATTATCCTTGTCAACTTCGTTCGGTGGTTTTTTCTTTTCCTTCATTGTTTTCGTTCGGGCTCGAGCGATTTTTCTTTCGTGCGTTTCAATTTTAATTTTTCATGCCGTGTTGGGTGTGTGTGTTTCAGTTGGCATTGTTATTTTTCGTGTGCATGGAATTGAATCTTGTGCTCTTGGTCATCATTTCGGTCAAACACACACACACACACACACAACATGTATCAATTTCAATGTTTTCCAATATTTCGAAGACGTCATTGTGTCTGCGATTCTCTTTTCTGATCTGTGAAAATGAAATGATGCGTCAAGCACACACATCGTCCATTGTTTGACAAAAAAGATGAACCAAATTCCAGAGAAGAAGAAAAAATAATAATAATGAGTTTTTGTTTTGAATGAGCAAAATTAATGTCCTGATACATTCATCGTTGACATTATTGTGCACTTGCACAACTGCACAACTGCACAGGTAAAGTCATCGATTGCCGATTGCACAATCGCTTGATTCTTTTCTATTATTTTTTTCTTCTGAAATGATTTTTGAAGAGCAACAACAAAAAGTATAACTATCTGCACACAAATGGCCAAAACGAAATTTAATTCCAATAGAATTTTCAAAATGATTAATTCGTAACGAATTCTTATGGGTATTTATCAATTTTTAATCCATTTTGGGCCCATCGATGACTAATTTCACATACAATTTTTTATAATAATTGAGACATTCCGTTTTCTCAGTATGAAAATAATTCTAAATTGACATCGCAATTTGTTTATGTCATCACAGTCAATGCAATACAATTTTATTCAAAAGATTGAGAAAAAAAATAAATTTCAACATTTAAGAATGAATTTTTATTCTCAATTTAATATCGTCTATTTGACGGCACCATTCATATCAAATTTTCCAACGAAATGTGTTGTTGCCATTGATGAGCCGGTTATTTCCATTGTGATATTCAAGTGACGAATTTTTTCTTTCTTTTTGTTTTCGTTCATGAGATCAAAAAAGATGAATTTTGTTCATATGTCCATTCATTCATTTTGGTGAATGGTTCACACGTTCGATTCTATGAAATGATAAATATCCTTTCGAAATCCTTGAGATTGAAAATCAACGGCAATAATTTTTCTCTTTAACAGAAGATTTGCCCAGTGTGCAGTGTGCAGTGTACAGTGTGCTTCTTACAAAATTCAATTATGGATAACTAATTCCATGAAATTATCGTCCAAAAGTATCAATTAAAACAATGGCCTTAAATGCGATCAAATGAAGTCGAGTGGAACACACACACATCACAATTCGTTTATAAATTGTGAGAGCGAATTCTGTTCGGAAAACGCATTTCCTTTGCCAACTGAGACAAATAAATCATAGTTAATATTAATATGTATGAACGGTGGACAGTGAACAGGCCTGCGAGCTATTTATTTCGATTATATTCATCTTTAACTCTTTGGATTTCAATGCCTTTTTACCTTCTTCTGTGGCCCAAGCTTCTGCGGGACCTTTGGTATTTTTTTTTTTTTTTTTTTTTGAACCTTTTCAAAGCAATTGTGCCATTAATTAATACTGTGTGCTTTGGTTGATGATGTGTAGCTTCGCGCAACTTAAAAAACAACAACACGATTTCGGAATACAAAAAGAGAAACAAAACATTGAAATGCCACTTGCTGGCCGCGCTATTATTCTGAATGCTTGGATATTTTGTATTCGTATTGTTTTTTCTTCTTTTTTTTCGCTTTCAAATTCAAACAAATCCAAAATTAATGTGTTTTTCAGCTGAATTGGGCGTTTTATTTTCTGTTATTACTTTCAGCAACCATTTTATTTGTTCAATCGATTGATTTTTACTGCGGGTGTTCTCCAATGACTTGACTTAACTTGACTTGACTGCATTTTTTTCCTCGCTCTGTTCCACATTGTCATTTTTCAATATTTTGTCTTCTGTTTAATTTTTATTTATTTATTTTTCGAATTTTGAACCAATCAAATTATATATTACTCGCTGTTGTTGGGTATACGTATGGTATGCGGAATGTGAATATGCATATGCAAAAGGTGAATGACAAAAGGTATCAATGATGTACATTTTATCACTGAAATTGTTCGTTATTAAATATAGTATTTTCCTTTGTCTTTCTAAACACTTGTATTTTGTTCTCTGTATTTTTCTCAGTAAGTTTCGTTACTTAGTATAAGTTGAATGTGGGTGATGTTTTTTTTTCACCATTTTTATGAATTTTCAATTGAATTATTGAGCACATTTTGTCAGCGCATTGTTCATTTTATCGAACACATGGAATAAATGAATTCGATATTCAGAATCAATAACAAAAAAAAACGTAATTTTTTTTCTGTTCGTTTAGCCAAATTGCATCATTATCAATTCCAAGGAATTGAACAATTTCAATTACCATTTCGTTTTCATTCGTAGTTAAAATTGAATAATAATAATTTGTTTACTGAATACTTTTTAATGATGAGCAACATACAGCTCAACTATTAAATAGTTGAGTGAGTGTTCCCGTGTAGATCTTTGACGATGCAGAAATGTTCCCGAATCAGCAAAGGGCTATACTTTCAAAAATTAACTTTTTTCCTCCGAACAGAAGCGTATAATTTGTGATATGACCGAGTGTTCCACAATTTGATGGCCGATATATTCCAAGAATTGGATCGATACACCATTTATTCTATCCCTCTCTCTTTCTCTTTCTCTGCCTTTCCCTGTCAGCATTGCCGACGTTTTCTATAGTTTCTTTTTTTTCATTTTGAATTTGAAAATTGTACGCGTTTCAGGCTTTAATAAGTAAGTAATATTATTAAAATGAGTTACAGCTGCCACCACCTACTCTTGTTGTTTGCCATTCACATTGTTAAAGACGTA
>GL501511.1:1686654-1696746 GCA_000149185.1 Mayetiola destructor
AGAGAGAGAGAGAATGCAAAGTTCCTATCGATGATTTATATCGGACGTTTTTTATTTTTATTCATATTGGCCGTAGTTAAATCTAACCGTACGCTAGGACATTTAAAATGAAACAAATAACAAACAACAACACTGCGGTCTAATTGGTCTCATCAAATATTTATGAAAAGACTAAAGGAGTCGAAGGTAATTTTCATGTTGTTTAGCAATCCAAATAGTATTATAGTTTCTGTTATAATTGTTGTGCAACACCAAGCACCGAGCACCAGGAACAAGGCATCAGGCTATTTAAGGCCAACCAATCCAACAAATCATACATAAATAATAGATTTTGACGATAGTCAATTTGGACAGAACGAATCGAATGGAAGAGAATACAAACGAAAGAGAAAATAATATGGTGGTGTTAATGAAATTGTTTCTAAATGACGATTGTTTCGAATAGATTAATTTTCGAAAGATAAAAAAAAAAAAACAAAACGAACGAACGGCACCAAAACACAAACGGAAATTCCTCAATTCTCCAGTCTGAATTGGAAAAATATTTTATCGGAATTGGAAAATTGAAAAATACATGCGCGATCAAAATTGTTAATCACAAATCTCGACACTCGTCACATATTAAATTCAGTTTAATTGAATGAGTTTAATAATTTAAAGCAAATCATCGTCTAGTGAAATCAATTTAAATTCAAGCCGTTGATTATTTTTTATCGATATATTTTCGGTTATCGGTTTGAGTGATTGAACTACGGGGCTCTTTATATATATAGGCTTGAAACTTTAAAGGTTCGATCGGATGTCGTGTGCTATCAAAGCGAAGATTTATACAAATTTTTCTTATCAAATTTTGTTTTGTTATTTTTTTTTGTTTTTTTTTTTTGTTTCTTTTATTTTCTCTGGATATTCAATTCAATTGAGATGTCGGCACGAACAAATCAGCCAACCGAACTGAACTGAACCAATGGACAAACCAAAACATAAAATAAACATTTAAATGCGGGCCGCGTTAATGAGAACAAAAAGCAATTAATTATTTTTGGATGATGTTGTTTCTCGTTTTTCGGATGTATATTTTGTCGCCTTGTAATCGATTGAAATTCATTCATGATTCGAGAATGGCCGAGCTCAAATTCAGTGCATTCCTTCTTCTTTTTTTTTGTGTGTGTGTTATTTTCTTTCCATCCATCGTCCACTTAATCTTTGGTTATTTTCACGTTTTTCATTAATGGAAATCGAATTTATGTACCGAACTGCCAACCGAACATATTCGACAGTATGAAGTCGTTGTTTTTTTCTTCCAACCAATACATTATTATAAATTATAATAATATTCCAATTGTGACGCTTACATCGACTGTTTGATGTTTAGATCTCTATTTATCGGATCAATTTCAAATTATTATCTCTTATCTTGACCATTATTCAGTCGCCACTTTCTTTGATATCGTCGCATATGCATGTATCATATGGAGAAAAGATATTGTAGCTAATTGATTTGAATGTCACAGTGTCGAACCAATTCGGTAACTATTTGATAAATTTGATATTTTGTGACACAACCAACCATTTAATTCTATTTCGAATTTGATCCGAATATCGAAAAAACGTGCGTTCGGCCGCATTTTGTATGTTATTCGTTTTCGAAACATTTTTCCAATTAAATTTTTACTTAAGGCGATGTAATGTGTTCAATTGGCGACAATGAACAATTATTAAGTATTATTTATCGATCGCAAAAAAAAAAATCATCTCGATTGGCTCTCTTAATTTACACATTGACCGATTTTTCCAATTCAGTATTACAATACAATGCGTTTCATACTCATTATACATTATTTGAACACAAAATACTATAAGCCATAAGCCATAAGCTATGAGCCTCCAACATCTAATTTACCTATCGTTCAAATTTAATAAGTGGTTCCAAAGTTCATTGTATTTGTGCTTTTGCTTGGTTTGTTTTTTTTTTTGCTTCTTTATTATTGCCTCCCCCTTTCGGTGTGCCACACACAAATTGTATATCATGCCATCTCATTTCGATTACAATTCCAAAAAATATCTGTCATCCTGTTCGCTCTCCGATTCGTGACAATAAATTTAATTACATTATTTTTGTTGTTCGATTCGAATAATTTTTGTGTAGCTATCAAAGCACACAATTACAATATTCATTGAATCGTATGCAGTATCCAGATGCACGCAACACTAACCAAAAAAAAAAGAAAAGAAAAGTTAAGTAGGAATGTTTACCATTTCAAATATGGTGTTTAGCATTTGTGGCTATCTGTTTTTCCAACGGTTTTTCTTTTACATTTTAAATAAATAGCATTTACTACTATCATAATTATGTTATAACCAACTTTGTATTTAGTTGTTTTGTGAAATCTTTGCTTCTTTTTCATTTTTTCCCCATTTTCATTCATTCATTTCTTTTTACCGTTCATTCAAATTGCATAATAATTTTTTCCCTTGTTTTTTTTTTTTTTTTGGTTTCAATTCCTTTGTCCATTGTCATTGGTCATTTGTGATTGTTTCGCTTCGAAATGATATATTTATATATTCATTTGAATGTTCGACATCTAACAAAATGTATACACAGTGCACAAAACATGACAGACAAACCAATAAATATTCGTAAAACGAGCCAAAACAACGGAACCAAGCATGTTTATGATTCCGAATGATGTCTGAAAAGACATTTTCCATATTCTTTTTCATCGAATACAAATGTACATATATAAAATATGTATAAACCACAAACAGACCGACCTACCCTTTGAATGAGTGATTGCACTCATATGGGCAATTTCGTTGGTACACTCACATTACGAATGCAATCCATTGCGTAAGCTTTTGAATCCTTTATTTTAGTTATGCCATTCGTTGAACCATTTTTTTTTTCGTTTTTTCTTTCTGTTTTTCTTTCTGTTTTTCTCTCGCTTTGCTCGGTCGAAAGAGAGAAGCGTGATATTTATTGTTTGGTGAGCTGTTCTATTCAAATATTTTGCCCTTTTTCACTCGAGCACACATTATGATCGATGAGATTGAGAAATAGAATAGTATATAAGACCGTCATGCCAGGCAACAAAAGGCATTTAGTATATTTTTTGTTTTTTTTTTCTTTTCTTTCATAGTTCAATGCTCATGGAATGCAGTTTTCAATTGGTGCTCTATAAAGAAAAAAAAAAAAAAAAAAAACGAGGACCGAACTGTAATGGTTAAAAGCATGAACACACTCATTGCAAATGGTTTTATCGTTGCTTCTTTTTCAATTCGATTTTTGAATAGAAAACTATCAACAAATGAATAGCAGTTAAAAATGACCACTTTTATTGGTTAACACATCATAATTTGAAATGAAATTGTTTTTCTTTCTCTTTTTCTTTTGCCTCAATGTTTTTTCTCCCATTTTTTTCTTCTTCTTCTTCTTCTTCTTCTTCTTTTTCTTTTGCCGCAGTTCAATGTGCCCAACGGCAATATAAAATAAATATTATAAGTGTTGTTAATTGAAGCGGTGAATTTCGCATGATTCGTTCGCAAATTGGAGGAAAAGGAAAGAAAAAAAAATGTCTTTTGGTGAGCGGTAAGCGTAATCATTGCAAATGAACATAATCATCTTTAAGTAATAAATTTATTATTGAATTATCGATTTATGGCAGCAATCAATCGAGTTTTCAGCTGCTCTTTGGATTTGCCTCTAGTTTTTTCTTCTCTCTCTCTCCATATTTTATTAGTTCTTTTATTTTTCCATCGCGCATTTGATTGACGGTTTCGTAAAAATGAAAGAGAATCTGATGCAATATAACTAAACATTATTAATTTGGCCGCAAAACAAATGTCTCAAGTCTCAAGCGCATATATTACGCATAAATATATTACAAAATGTCGAATTGTTCGAGATTATGATACAAATATACATACAATATGAAAAAATGCAGCACATGGTGGACACAGAGCGCTTGTATCTTGTATGATGAATTTGGACGTGTCGAAGCGAACAACACATTTGACTGAAGCGTTAAGCCAAAAAAAAACAAAAACAAAAACGGTGAAGATCCATAATTTATCGAATAATAATGATCAAGAGTGTGCGGAGCCACATTCATTCAATAAAACCCAAAGTGCTATGCAAAGTGTACAAAATGTTCAAAGAAAACAAAAATGTGCAAAAAAAAGTTTTGAAGTCTGCGCTTTTCGAACTTACAATCGATTTGTGAGTTGGTTGTCGGCTGAGCTGTTTTTTTTTTTGCTTGAGACATTTTGAAGATTTGCGCGATATTAGCTTTATCTATTGATTATTATCAATATTGTTCAGCACACAGTGTCAAATGAAAGAGAGAGAACGGACTACCACCGGTAAATATGTAGCTTATTTATTAACATTGTGCATATGAATTTCATTGTACGGCTGATGATGTTCACATTTAGTTCATTAAAATTTTTCGCAAAACTGGAAAAATTCCTTCGAGCAACGATAAAAAATCAACGCCAAAAACGTTCAGTTGTGCACGCAACATCAGGCACTCGGACATAACAAAAGAAATTTTTGTTTGTGCAAAACAGAACCAAAAAGAGTGAACCAAATTTGAATGGAAGAAACGAATGAAACGTGCATGTGCCTGTGATGAATGTGAATAAACAACAATAACAATATGTTCAATGTTAAACTTTGTTCCGTTTGCTATGCACGAACATTATACGTATTATGTTTTCCTACATATGTTTAATTGTAAATGATGCAAGTAAATTCACAGTGAAGCAGATGAAATATATGTTATAAAAATGGCCTATCCCAGCATAAGAATCAAATTGGCAGGAAATTGACTCATTGCGCGATGCTCATTTACTACCAATTTAGCGTTGGCATTTTATTGATTCACCGATTCGAAAATCACATTTGGTGTGCGCACATTCAATGCCATCCAGCCCGATATACATTGTACATAATATAAATTACTATGACAATATCATAAATTTCACTAACCGAATATCAATCATATTTTTGTTCACTGCGATAAATCCAACAGGCATACCGATATCGGCCGTACATCGGTACCGGATGAACGTATAATATGTTTGCATTTGTTTTTGATTCAAGTTTTTTTTTTTCTGTTTTCGCTCTCTGAATCTCAAGAACAATTGAATGCGATTATTGGCATTTTAGCTTGTAAAACACCTTTAAGCAGAAGCTTGTCCCTGTCGCAATACTTAATGGTTTACCTAAAGAAACCGGCAACTAGAGCCCGGTTCGAGGGTGAGGGCAAGCAGGTTTTAGCAGCAAGTTTAGCAAGCAGCAAACCAATTTTCTTTTTCCAAATCTATCTGGAATCGATGCCAAACCATTTTAAATGCTAAAAAATACATTTCCAATTTATTCTTATTTGTTTTAACCTAAAGGTTCCCTTTCATGAAGTTCATTTCGATACAAATGTAAATGCTTGCTGAGCAATTAGTATCTGCTGTAGCAGTTTGAGCAGCAGTAGCCGGTACCAGAATATCCTGCTTCAAGCAGCAGGTAAAAATCATATTGCTCCCACCTCCGGACCCCAGTTCACGTTCAACGCTACTCCTTGAAAAATGGTATACGAAGAATGAGCAATATCTATCAATGAATATCCAAGAATCAACGGCAAATGGAAGAATATCATGCGACCATTTGAAAAAATTGATACGTTTTATCAAAGATTTCGAATCAATTGAAATGCCATTGGCTATAATAAAGTAGCATAGCTAATCCAACCTTGTGCATATGCATCAATATTGCACATTTGTATTCAAAAATCACATATTTCGAATTAATAAAAGTTTGGGTCGATGTATGCGGATGAAGCGGCGCATACCACATAACATTATTTTATATATTTTCCAATAATTTACATGACAAATTAAACGCACATGATTTGTTTAGAAATGTTCCCGGTTGAATTAATGCATCATGTTTCGATATGATTTGGTTTTTTCTCCTTCTTTTTATCCCAATATCGGAGTGGCGCAATATTGACACAATTGACTGATTGCCAAGTCATTATTTCGAGGTGAACGCGTCCCTTTTTGTTGTGAAGTGAACATATCGGGAGCAATACTGTTTTTGGTAGACATTATTTGGTTATATGGTAAAAAGGTTGCAGCATTGGAAATGAAACCACGTTTTTGAATGAATAATGTCACATATTTTGTATCTCGTACACGAACATTGCTAAATTCGCAGAATTTTTTTTTTTTCGTTTTTTTTGAAAACTCTAACGATAAAAATGTGTTTTGCATTTGGTTGTAAGAACGCAAAGCCGATGCTATCAAATGAGATCAATCATCAAAGATAATGTGGCAATTTTGAAATAGACTAAAAAAAAAAAAACTAAATGAGTATTATGCATACATTATGTTTCATTATTATTTATGGATAAATTGTTCGTCTTTGTTCATTTCTAATGTGGTTGTTCTGTATCCATATATGCGATGTGAGATATTCCATATTCATATGCAAAGAGTGTGGGAATCAATGTATGATTACTTCACTCATTTTCCATTCTTCTTCCTCAGCAAAAAAAAAAACAACGATACATTGTCATGACATGGCTTTGCTAACCAATTCTGAATGTATTACGATGAAAACATTTCTTCTCACGGATTTCCTTTCATCTTTCGGTTTAGCTGCTGAATCTTGACTAAGTACAAGAACGTGAACCACATATCGTCAACCATTTTTTTTTTCCTTCTTGTAAGTTGTTCATTTGTGTGTGTATGTGCGAATAATAGATTAAAGACTCCGCAAGTGTGTCGAAGAATGTGATTTTGTTGCGAAATCGATGAAATAAAAAAAAGAAAAAAAATTCGAATTGTTATAACGATGCATAAAGGATTATATTGAAATTTATGCAATGGATTTGTAAATTATTATTATCATTCGAAGCGATTAGATATAAAAAAAACATTAATGCCAGAATGTGACAAACATTTATCAAAATGAATCCATCCCAAAACCGATCCATCCATTTGTCCGATGCATTTCCATTTGAAATTTCGATCGATTTAAAGTTTTCCAAGATAAATAAAGATATCCAAGCAAAAACCATCGGCCAATTAACAAATGATTGAGCACAAAATTGCGATAAAAATTCGTACCGATTCGAAATTAGTCAACAAAATCCAGTGCTCAATATAACCAACACAAATGAATATTCGATGAGTTCTGTTGTTTGCTGAATACAATTATCATTTGAATAAAAATCGATATGGAATAATTGAATGGATTCGTGTTTTCTAGTTTGAATCATTATTTTAACAAAGCTCATAAGAGCCCCCGTATGTGTGATTGCCTCGAATATCTAATACAAATGTATTTTGTTCAAATCAAAGTGTACCAAACAACAATCAGAAACATGTCTTTTTTTCGTAATGTTTTTTTCTTGTTGTTTTTTGGTTTTCTCTCCATTTATATTTTTCAGTCCTAAAATTTTCGATCACTTTATTTTTTTTTTGCTTTCGGTTGGTTATTGTTGGTGCGAGACCGTAAATTGGTTTCGGTTAGGTGTTATTATTGTTTTTAATTTTGTCAATGGTAATGACTGTTTTCATATAGACTTTGATTGCATGTGTATATGAGCACCTCCAAATCAAAATTATTATCAAATGGATTTGATTTTGGCCGGAACGGTTTAAGTCACTTCGTTGGCCGTTGGCTAAAGTATATTCCTATCGGCCTCTTTTCATTCGCCTTCGAATGAATGAATGAAAAAAAAAAATAAGGAAAAAATCTTCCTCAAAATGGGCAGTTGATGAATCTAGTTGACAAACTGACATATCGAATATGTTCAACACACAACAGCAGCTAATGAATAATTTGGTAGCAAATAACGAAAATTTTCGGTGAAAATTATCTGTTGTACATTCAAATGAAATATCGACAAATTGGTCATATGCAATGGCAAACCATGTTCGACATTTGTCCAAGGAATTAACAATTTTTTTTATTTTTTTTTCAATTTTTCAATAGACATTTTTCAATGAATGTGAGCTCAATAAAAGCGTTGTTATTATTTTTAATGGAATATTGAACAAATGGTGACAGCAGTCCGAGCTGCAATGAAATATACTACATACACATATAATACAAAATATATGAGATATTTTGTTATTGAATGAGAGTGACGAGCGCCGAACGACATATTGAAAAATGAAAATTGTTAAAACCGCATATGGAGTTACAGTTTTACACTTTTCCACCTTCCCTTGTCTCGTTTCGGTTTCATCTTTATTTGCTTCATTCCTCTATCGTTCCATATCGGTTCCCTTTTGCTTTTTTTCATTTTATAGTTGGTCTGGCTCCTTTCAAAATTGAACCAATTATTTAATGAACATTTGCATTTCAAATACAATCAACGCATAATGTTATTTTATTGAATTATTATTACCATTGATTGCATATTTTAGCCTCTTGTCTTCTGTCTACTGTCTTCTGGCTCCTGTCGCCTTTCTCTCTGCCATTCGTCTAAACAACATCTTGGATGGCTTATTATTCTCTCTTTTTTTTTTTGTTATCGATGTGGTTTCTTCAACAACAACAGCAACAAATTTCCTTTCAGTTTCAAAATTATATTTTGTCTAGCTATTTGCTCTCTCTCTCTCTCTCTGTCTCTCTTTTTCTCTGAACGAAATTTAAAGAAAAAAACTGATATTATTATAAAAACGCAAACAATGAAACCTATAATAAAATCGTCCAATTATTTTCATATTTGAAGCAATATTTATTCAATTTCATTGTTGTTATTGTTGTTGAAATAGCTGAGCGCTGATATGTTCAATGTTCATAATAACAAAAGTCCAAGAGAAAACTGTTCAAAATATCAATTCGTGCTCTTGCTGTTTATTTCAACCGAAATTATTTTTTTTTCTCCTATTTTTTCTTTAATTTTTCACAGTCATATGACTGTTGTCGTTTTGTTTAAAACCATTTCATTTTGGATTTTTTTTTTATCTATCTCTCTCTCTCTTTATCGTATTGCCGTTATTCAATTATTTCATTGTCAGTTGGTTGATTCGTTCACCGACGACTGTTTTCAGTTTAGACCATACATTTTTTGACCGTAGCTAGTAAATATTGGTATTTATTTGTTTGATTGGTTCAATTTCAAATTCATTTTTGTTGTTTTTTTTTTCTCTTTTTTCTTAATAATTTAATGAACGTTTTCTACGCCTCCGGTATACCGTCCGCCATTCGTTGAAAGATTTGGGCAAACTTTTCTCTGTTCAAATATCACCATCAAACTCTTCCAAAAAGGATTATGATTTTTTTTTTTTTATCTTTTTTGATGGCAAATGTAGTTTTGTCTCATATTTCATGTTCAATGTTCACTGTCCACCATCCCAACGTTCATGGCAATTGTGTTTGTCTTATTCCCCCGCTTTCGATTGGTTTTCTCTTTGATTTTTATCTGTAAGATATCACATGCAAGCAATCATTGGAATATGGGCCGACGACAATTGGCTGGCAATATGAAATAAGATGCAATCAAAGCACACAAAAAACATTGAACAAATAAAAAGATTGACTCTAACTGTAATTGGTTCGAGAAAACAGTTATCATGCCTTCAGTTATAACAATTGCAGACTCAAAAATAATAATTTTATGGTTGCAAAGAAAATTCCACTTCCGTTTCAATGGCAAACATTCGTGATATCTTTATTTCTTCGGAACATTTCAAATTGACAAAGTAGTTTTCGGTCATTTGGCCCATCTATTTTGTAGAGAAGACCTGATTTAATAATTTACAAGTGACTCCTTTTTCGGTAGAGTTTTTTTTTTTGTTGCATACACTTTCTCGTCGGCAGTCGTAAAATTAATTTTAAAGCAAGAAAAAAATGTCCTATTCCTATTTAAAAAAAATCATATTTGAAATATATTCAATTTTTTGGTTATTTTTGTTGGCTATGTGGCTGAAAATATTTTGATGTTTTTGTGTTCAGAAATTAAGTGAATCAACCAAAATATAAATGGAAAACGGAGAATGAGAAACTTGTGTTAAATTGTCAGAAATTCATTGTTTACCTCAAATTTTCATTGCTTTTTTCTCTCCTTCTCTCTCTCTCTC
>GL501511.1:1709081-1720665 GCA_000149185.1 Mayetiola destructor
TTCTTCTCTCTCTCTCTCTCTCTCTCTCTCTCTCTCTCTCTCTCTCTCTCTATCTTCGTTTTTGTTTCTTAATTTGAACAGAAAAGAAAAAAAAGTAAAAATAAGGTACAATTTGATGGTAACGAATTCAATAATATGCACCACAGGTCACACCAAACTTGAAGACTCTTAGCTGCCCAATCGTTCCGAAATTATCAATTTAAAAAATATAAAATTTGGAGCTGTTTTTTTTTCTTTCTTTGGACTATCGTCCATAAAGGAAGTTGCCCCCTGTCTATGATAATGCACATGCATGATGCATAAAAAATTGTGATCGTTTGTTGGTGCTGTTGTTGTGGTCGCATCATTTGATTCACAAAATCCACAAAACCGCCTCAACACGCCGAAGTTCATTCATTCTATCTTCGGTGTCAATTCGTTTGATTTCTTTCTTAATTCAGGTCTCGCACCAATCGATTGACATAAATCACTGGATAAAAAGAGACATCTTAATTGAAAACGAACTTCTCAGCGCCTTCGTCGTTTCAATTCATCGAAAAGGATAAATGTACATCATTACTATACACCGATGTTAACGACAACTGGCCGACATGGACCAGCGACACAAAAGAGAAGCGAGAGAAGTAAAAAAAAATGAAAAAAAAAAAAAAATGAAAAACAGGTTAACAGAAAACAAGAGAGAAAAAAAATAACGTAAGAATTCACACCAACCAAACAAGCAACAAGAGGCAATGGACACAAACACTTAATATTGTGTTCATTCAATGGGCTAATATGCTGAGGATTTTTTGTTTTTGTATTTCTTTCTTTTCTTTTCTTTTCTTTCGTTTGTCTCTGTTCTGTATCCAGGCACATAAAACATTAATATAATATGTTTTTCTCATTCGCTCCACAAATAAATTGTGTTGCACTTTGACTAATAATTCTGCGTGTTAAATATCATATTTAGTGGTGGTGGTGGTGGTGTTGGAGTTGAAGAGTTTGGTGCTGCGTACGATCGTTCCTCACAATAAAAAAAAAGGAAAAAATAGAAAAAAAAAAATAAAACAAGACGCCGTTGACGCGTTTTTTCGTTATTCGTTTTTCATCATTTCCCTTTGAAAATGATTTTTTTTTTTATGTGACCATCTTTTGGTTGTTTTCCCCCTTTCCGCGTCTTTCAATTTCATTTTTCGTTCGTTTGTCCAAGAGGTGATAATTGATAATGAATGTCGCATTGCCCGATCAACGATTCTCAATATTGAACACTGAACACTCAACACAACTCATTTGTGATAAAAGAATAAGTCCATGCTTCGGCATCGATTGCCTCCATTTATTCTAAAATAAAAATAAAATCAGCCTTTATTTTAATCTTTGTCATTCGGTTTCATTTCTCGGTCTTTGACTGCCGCGGTTTTTTTATTTTGTTTAATTCCCCTCTTTCTTTTACATTTTGGTTTTTCGATGTTGGTCTGCGTTTTTTTTTTTTTGCGCATTCAGTCTTAATGACAGAATTTAATTTTTTTTTTTCGCTTTCAGCTCATAAGTAAAATTTAGTGTTATTATGGCTATAATTATGTCTTGAGTCTTGACGCTTACCGGCAAATTGACCAAATCCACAATTTTGTTTTTTGTTTTAATAAAATCGAATATCAAATGGATTTAATTCAATTGAAAGAGGAGAAAAATAACCTACCAAAATAAAGCAGACGCAATCAAATTAGTTTAATGATCGCACATTGTGACCATTTGCTGGTTGTTGTTGTTTTTTTTTCTCCTTCTTCTTTTCGTTCAGTTTGCTTTACTGTGTCGCTCCTGTCATTTGGTCTACCTTCAACTGGGAAAAAAAGGCATTTTTTAATTATTTTGAATTCAATGAATGGATATTAGGTGATCTGATTTGTAGTCATCGATGAACTTTTCATCGGATAATAGATTAATTCGACATATAAAATCAGACTCAATCAAATAATTACTGGTAAAAAAATGTCTCGAACGAAACGAAACTGAATGCAAGCATCGAACGAATATTATTATATTCGAATGGAAAAAAGAAAAACAAAGTCACCAAACGAATGAATTTATTTTATTGGTGCGCATTACTTTTATTCGCTATGTCAATCGTTTTATTCACACGCGCGGCTGATCTCTCTTGCTTTAACGCCAAATACAAAAAACAACAACAACAACAATGACTTCGTGAATGCGTTTATTATCTTTCAAACGATACATCGATGTGTTTGTTTTATTCAAGCGTGTTATGTCGACATGTTCGTGCAACTTTTGCATTTGAAACGGTGTAAATTTGTAAGTTGTTCTCTTTTTCGATTTACTTTGTCTTCGTTTTTTTTTTGTTCTTGTGATTTTTCCTTTTGGGATATTTCGGTTTTTGATGACCGAACATAAGCAAACCTAATACATACTGTGTATATCTATACACATGACACTATGGATCCTTTAACACTTTGGCCTAAGATGATCGCTCTTGAGTAAGTTGTAAATGTTTAATCGAACTGTGAACAACATAGCGGACGAACAGACGCGATATGACACGATAAAATGGAATATTGAATATTGGCCTTTTTGAGGCTTTCGAACGTTATCACGGTATTTCGTTTTATTTTTTTTTTCGATTTCATTGTTTGCATGTTCTTCTTTTCCGTACATCATTCCATAATGAAGAAAAAAAAAACAACACAAAAACGAGCAGAAAAAAAGAAGAAGAAGAAGAGCAAACATTTGATTTTGGGCATGGGCCATTTAGTATTGGTGTCCGAACGACATCAAGTCATTTGAATTTTCAACATTTTTTTTTTTCGTTTTTGAAGAGAGAAAATGTCTCCAATGCAACGATGACCAGTTTTCAGGTTGAGAATAATGCTCTTTTTTTCCGACCATTCGTGCCGTTTTCATTGATTTTCGCAAATTTCGTTCGAACCGAAAAAAAGGTAAGCGATAAAACTTAAGATTCCACTTTTGGAATTTTTCGATATGTGCGCGAGTTAATTTGATGATTTCGATCAGTTAAGCAATTAAAATTAAAATAGGTTTGCAACAGTCAGTCTCATGGAGCATGCACCACTGACGTGGCTCAATTCTCTCTTTCCAGTCAATTCGTGTTGCGTTTCGTGTTTAGTTTGTTTTTGTCAATGTGTTTTTTTCGGTTTCGCTGTTTTCTTTTCCCCCCTTCTTTTTCGTTTCATTCTTATGACCAAATGCATTTGTAAACATAAAACATCTTTATTGTAAATCATTAGCGGAATGCATTTAACGTGGAACCTCAAACCGAACAGGAAAAAAAAACCTTGAATGAAATGTGTATGTGTGTGTGTGTGTGTGTGTGTAAAATGCGCACCGCGCTTATCGATGTGATTAATAAGGTTAATATGTTCAATTTCAAATGACTTTTCGATCATACCAAATAAAATAGGCGAATGATATTGTACAAAATCATCAAACACGATATGCATACATATTACATATTTTTTATAGGTATATATGAAACGGTAGCCGCGATTAATTGAAAATAAAGAAATAAAAAAAAAAGAAGAAAAAAATGCATGCATACGTGGCCAATTAGACAATTGGTTTATCGAATCTACTCAATAATGAAAACAATAAAATACGTGCGCATTTAATGAATACAGGAAATATGAAAGCCTTTATTATATTTCATATTTATGAAATGAAATAATATTTATGATCGAAATTAAATAAATAATAACCTGTGTGTGTGTGTGTGTGTGTCCAACTACATATACATATGCCGAATATAGCGTGTGCTCAATGTACTCGTTAACAAAACGAATTGACGACGAGAAATAAAAAAAAAAAGAAAAAAATTTGAAAGAATTAAACAAAACTAAATTCAATGAGAAACAGAGGAAAATTAGTTCATGCAATTCATTTATTGTTTACAAACGCACAACATACAAAAATACACCACACAAAATGAGTGAACAGAAAAAGGAAAATTTTATTGAATAATAAGAAGATGAAGAAGACAGTATGGCGCGTCATTCATAAAAAATCTATCTAAAGTTTGAAATTTACTAACAAAGGAAATAATAAAAAAAAACGAAGAACAAACGACACAGACCGCTGAATCGAAGTGTATCAAAACCTACCAAATAACAAAATCAAAAGTCAATGGCAAACCAATTGAATTATTAATTCAAAAAATAATATCAATTTTGTTTAGAGAGAAACCGTTTTCACGGTATGGGAATGAAAGTGATAGAGTAAAGATTCCAAGAAAATATTTTTCATTCAAATATGTATGTAATAAAACCGATTTCCCTTCGAAAACAATTCCTCGATTTTTCCAATTATATTTGAACAACAATTAAATTTAATGAATAATTTAATTTCATTCGAATGGACATTTGATCTATTGAATGCTTCAGGATCAGAATAAAGTTTAATTTCCCTGAAAAAAAAATTTCCCAATTTTCCACACCACACTACGGCCTATTACTAGTTTGTAATGACGATAGACCGATAATTGAGAACATTTTGTCCGAACGTAAACATTTATCTGTGACAATGATGATAATGATTAAAAATTTGTGTGTTTAGTTTTTTTCTTGTTTTTTTTTTCGTTCTCTCTATTTTCGTTCGAAATATTGACCCATTGAATGAATAATTTGGTTTGTGTTTGCCACTTTAGGCTGTTTTATCGAGATCGCCTTATAGGCCGACACAAACATTTATAAATTATATCAATTATAGGAACTAAAACCAATTGGTTATTCGTTGGTGTTGTTTGAAAAATACACTTTTAATGTATTTACACGTGATATGATTAGAACGATATAATAATTTGCATAAACGGATTTTCGGGCCTATTTGAAAGACTTGGAAAACAGATATTCGTTTTTTTTTTTCATTTTTGGAATGGGAACAATTATTATTATCATTAACATTATTCGATGGATTATATTTTCCTTGTGAACGAATCCAATTGAAATTGAAAGAAGAAGAAGAAGAAGAAAAAAAATCAATTTGTCTGATTGAAAAGAGGAAAAAAAAAATTATTTCATTATTGGTGTCATTGTTGCGTTAACGAAAAAAGTGTAAATCAATTGAAATTCTTAAATAAATGGAATTGAATGGATTGCGTAACGCTTGATTTTAGAAATAAAATGGATTTATAACTGTCAACTGAATTGAAATGAGATATATTCATATTTCCACAAAGATGGTGTTTGGCCTGTGTTTTCTCAATTGAATTTAACAATTGTTCTCAATTTTACACTTTTATCAAATTCCAACAAACCGAATAATCAACGGGATCAGAAAAGAGAGCAAAAAAAAAAAAACAAAACAAAAAACAATTAAATTTGTTATTGAGATGCCTGAAATGCGAAAAACGAAATATTGAAATTAATTCAAACAAAATGGATAGTCAGAAGATCGCCTTGGTGTAATTTTTATTTGAAATTTTGATATCAATATTCAATGCCCAATGCTTACTATAATAGCTGAGCTGTGATTATGTTTTTGTCATTCCGACATTGAATTAAGTTTATATTCCAAATGTGAATGATTTTGGATACGCTGATAATAATAATGATTCATGATTCAACAAATTTTTCATATTTTTTTTTCTTTAATAGACTCCCATTCATTATTTGATATTGAGCGTGACATATAATACACCGGAATATTGAAAATAATTTTCAATAACAACAATCAACGTGTTTAATTGACGATAGGAAAATAAAATGATCGGGAAAAAAATGAAACAATTTAAAGTTAATCGGTTTCAAAACTAAAGTTTATCCATTCAGTGGTCATTTAGAGTTTCAGAAGCATAACCTAATAATAGTATGAGGAATCGAGGGGATTTACTGCCCAAATTACAACTATATTCAATTGAAAAACGGGAATGATTCAACTTGGAAATATTTTACAAATCCATTTAATATTCGATTCGATTCGATTCAATTTGATTCGATGGTTAAATTAATTGTAAATAGTTTGAAAATTGAATTTCGTCCTTCAAGCAGAATTGGTGTGCTTTGATTGTGTATATTGGGTAATTCTGATGAAAATCTTAATTTTCACGATGCCAAGGAAATAAAAAGAACGTTTTAAAGTTTGAACACAAAAAAGGAGTGCAAAATGAGAATAAAGAACCGCCAAAATGATGAAATACTTGTATGGACGATATATTTTTGATTCTCATCTTATTAAAATATAATATGCATTTAATGGAATAATATTGTAATGCTCTTTAGATGTGCTGCATAACCAGTTTCAACCTCATAATCAGCACCATACACGAACTTTGAAATGAAATGAAATGAAAGGAAAGAAAAAAAAATGTATAATGAAAAAACATGACGAAACAACAACAACAACTGCGATCCAACAAGATACAGGAAAAAAATAAATAAAGCTCGATCGGTGTGTGTGTGTTTGTGTATTATGTGTACAGAGTTTGGATGTAATCAATATCGGATAATGCTAAAAGTGCTAAAAATGCTAGGAAACATTCAACAACATTACATATATTATATGTTTAGTGTTTAGTGAACCGATCACCCGGGCATACATAAACATATATTGAAGTGTATATATAATAAATATATATCGATATATGAGTTGATGAAGAGCTTTGTAGCAACCCTTTTGCATTCGTCACTGAGCAATAAGGTATAAATATTGTGTATGTATGCGATGGTCGCATACGAACGATACGATACAGCATTAATACGACGACAAGCGCACAGCGGCACATAAATATACGCAAGCAACCAGCAGACCAAATATGATGCAGGCAATCAAATTCAATAGAAAGAAAACTGGAGAGGGGCAAACAAACAATTGGGCGTTCATATTGTTACAGTAATGGGTGTGGTTTCACTATGTCAGTCGTTGATTTTATGCTCGTTTATAGAAAACTCATTTGAGCCGCACGCTAAATTCAATAAAATGAACAGTTTTATTGTGTGTGTTTGTGTGTGTGTGTGTGTGTGCACACGCTTTTTACCCATTATTTTTATAACTATTTTCGGCTCATAGTAATGCTTTTCTATTGCTACCGTTTGGTTCAATTTTTTCTTGTTGATTTTCATGGTATTAATTGAGAAACTAGTCGCTCGAAATTCGGCTCATTTTTTGTTCATTTGTTTTTGTTGGATTTCCCAAAGAAATTGGAATTTCGGAGTTTTTAACAAAAATCATGAAGTCTCGTCAATTTCATAAACAAAAATTAAAAAGAAAATAATGAGAAATCAAATCCAATTTTAACGGGAAAGGAACGCTCAATAATGGCACGCAAATCACCTTTTTAATAAATAGAAGAAAAAAAGGAAGAAGAAGAAGAAGAAGAAGAAGAAGATAAATTGTAAAAATTTGATTGGATTGGTGGTGTAGACCATGTAGGAATAAACAAACTGCGATAATTGCTTTTTACGCAAGAGAGAGATGGAAAACACCTTTGGCACACGAACAAATCAAGACAGAGAGAGAGAGAGAGAGACCGACCAAACACTGAACACATTAAATGCTAAAAATGTTTGTGTGAAAATTATACATTTATTATTTGGTTACGTGAATTGCTTTAATTATCTGCCAGCTCACACCAAAACCAAAACCAAAACCAAACAAAATGAAGTCAGGGAAAAATGTTGAATACAAAACCAAAAAAAAAAAATACACATAGAATGGAATTAGAGAGATGGAGAAAGAAATTATTAATTATTATTATATGAAATATAGTGAGCAAATGAACGCAAATACAATCGCTCGTTATCGCTTGGTTGCGTTGCCCAACAATGCTTGACTCGAAACAAACAAACAAACAAAAAAAGGAGAAAAAAAACTTCTTCTTTTTCGCAAGTTTTCACATTTCTTTGGCACTGTTTTGTTTTGTATTTTTTTTCTTTTTCTTTTTTTATTTTTGATTAACATTTCGACAAACGTTCACCGTTTGACTACTACTGTATAAGTGTAGGAAGTATGAGGTCCGGAGTGCACACAGAGTACGGTGTATGGAAATATAATGTAATGAGGTCGGTCGGGTCTCGAACAAATAATAATTATTATTATAATCATACAGTGAAATCTAAATTCAATCGATCAACACAAACTCTTCATTCTTCAATTCCTTGAATGCCCGCTCGCTATGTCTCCATTAATCTTTGATCAATTTTTCACGTGTAACATTTCAACGAAGAGGAAAAATATGATAGAAACAAATTACCAACGGCGAATAAAAACGACCGCTGGCTCCTTCGTTTCTCTCTTTCTCTCTCTCTTGCTTTTCTCTTTTTTCCAAATTCACAATTTGACCATTTGACCGAGAAAACCTATTCAGTTGTTGCTATCAACATTTATGATTATGGCATTTGGATTCGATGAATTTTTGAAGGAAAACGAAAGAAAATTATTTCCATCCAATGAACTAAAGCCGTTTTTCTTTTCTTAAGAAAATAAAGTTTAATCGTAACGCATTCATTTTCATTAAAGTTTTTGATATTTTCAATTTATAATTTGTTAGTTTTTCGTTTTGATTGTATTGTCTACGCAAGGATATCAAAACGAAACACATCACTACTGATTCATATATGACCGCGGTCTCTATTCAACCGTTTCAATTTGCCAACGATACACGATACACAATATTAATATAATAATTATAATTTTGTCATAACATCTGCACAACAAAGAAGTATTTTTTTCATGTATCAAATAAAGAATGGGGAAAAATTCGGAAAATTCGTTGAAACTCGCGCTCTCGTCGGATCTCCTTTCTTCATTTTGTTTTTATTTCTTGATATGTTCGCTCGTTGGTCGGTACATTGGTGTATGGGCTGTGTGTAGTCGTGTACAATGTACACAATAATCATACACATACATTTTTACTTGAATAATGAACATATTCCTATAAAATACATGCATTTCTATGCAGAGCCTAAAATTTGTTTAAATAAACGAAAAAAAACGAAAAAATGAAGGCGAAAAAAAAACGGAATCCTAAGCGTTGAAACACAATGTTTTGTGCTGTTTGATGTTATATTACATATATTTTCTGATCGTATCTTTTCAGATGCCTTTCCTCATTGTTGTTGCCGGTTCAGTTTTTTTTTTGTTTTGTTTTTTATTGTAATGTTTTATTTCAATGCACAACACTTCCAACTTCCATCATTTACCATTCAACATCCATGGTAACAAAATTATTATTATTATTTAGTTGTTGTTGTTGTTTTTTTTCTTCTTCTCGGATTTGCAACTGTTTTGTGAACTGGAGCTATGCATTTTATTTGCATCCAATGTTCGTTGCATTTGCTCGAACTGTTTTTTTGTTTTTTGTTTTTTTCGTTTGGCTTTGTTTTCATATTTTTCATACATTTTTCATCTGCCAAACGATCTCGTTGGTTGTCTCTCACCGTTTTTTGGAAAATTATTCAACTGCAATGATGGATAGTGCAACCAGTTGCAAAAAGAGCAATTTTAAGCGCATACATTCATTTAAACATAAATAATAATAGATAATCTTCGCTCGCTCGCTCGTTCGCTCGGTCTCAATGGATGTACCATTATGTTTCATATCTTTAACATCTTTCGCATATCGCATTGTTCATGATTCATGAATATTATTATTATTGGATTGAATAGATTGGTAGCAATGGCGGCCAAATGATGGTTTCAGTTTTAATTAAATGCTATTTTTACTGTTAACCATTCATTTCAATCTAACTACTTATTACCTGTTCGCCCCTCATCCCTTTCCACCATTTATTCCCATGATATGCCAATGATTCATATAACAATTATATTATCAATTTCTGAGACTGCCAGCTACCAGCTTCTTAATGTTTTAGCATTTATTTTGTTTTTTTTTTTTTCATTTTTAAATTCTACGAATAATTAAATATATATTCAATAGAATCAGCTGACGCAAAAATTGTTCCATTTCATCGATGGCTAAGCCTTTCGTGTTTATTGATTATAAAATAGGAATCATTTTTCCTTCTTTCTATTTTCAATCAATCAGAATGATTTTGTATTTACATATACAGTTGGAATGTTCTAATTCAACGCATTATTTTAATCGATTCACTCCAAATTGAATTGATGCAGAAAACCAGCACCAATTATAAACAAAATTTAAACTAATTTTCAAATTCAAATCGAAATCAACAAAGACACTGTGCGCACTTTCGTCAATCAATTCCAATTCCAATCGAATAAACAAACTCAAATCAAAAATTGCTCACATTGAAACACAATTGCTGTCTCTAATGTTCGGCCTGTTGAGTGGTCAGCCCATGTGCATTTTTTCATCTATTCAATAATGCAATGATGATAATGACCATTTCATGATCCATTATACACAATAATACAATACGATTCAAAAAAAAATCGAAACTAATTCCATTAAATGCTGATAAAATTACCAGAGCTGCGCGTCGTTTATGTATTTATTTCTAGCTGAAAAGAATATGGAAAATATTTCATGTCGTTGTAAAGCAGCCCTGAATTAAATAAATGTTAATGTTTGCCAAAGGTAAATTGGCTTTTGATGTTTTAACGGCTACTATTTGTTCGTGTATTATGTTCAATGTTCAATGTTACATTCCATATCGAGAATTAGTGAGTATGAGTTACTTACTTATAATGATTGAGCGTGCCTACTTCATAATTTCTATTTAAAGCTGATTTCAATACTCTACTCAATTCATTCGTGTTGCACTTATCATTTTATTTCGAACAAACAGTTACAGTTCGACTGCAAACCGCACGTTCAAATGAAAATAACAGATGAAAAAAAAAACCAACAATCAAAATCAGAATTTGATTTTGGCGACCGAAAGCCTTGCTGATATTCCCCATATTGAATATGTAAAAAATACGATGACCGACATTACAACATTCAAACTAAATCATTCCCTATTGTCTATTGTATATTGTACATTGTACACTGTAATGTATAATGTTTCGTATTCGTTGAGCTTTTGATTATTGAAGCAATGGTAGTGTGCTCCGTCACAGTACGGTGTCCAGTGTCCACTATGCACATTTTTTCCATATTCAATTTTTCTCTGTTCATTCATTGCAATGAATATAAATTGAAATTTTCATAATATGCATATGGAGCTTTGAATGGACGCCCGCATGTAGGGGGCATTGGATTTTAGATAGATTTAAATTTGGTTTGTTGGATTGTTGTAGTATATGACGTAATTAAAAAAAAAAAAAAAAAAACCATCACCACATTTCATTAAATCTTTGTGTGTCATTAGTCATCATAGTTTTCAAATGCTCAGCGTCAAAGCGTTGAATAATCAATAAATTTGATGGTTGATTTTCGTTTCGTTGCCAGTTGCACTCGTAATATTTACGATATTGCTTTGGATTGTTTTGATTCATTTGAATGAATTTTTGCACCGGTTAGAAAAAGTTTCGAATTATTCAGACGATTTAGCTTCATGAACAATTTTAACAATTTATGAATCAATTTTATTTGTTTTTTTTTTCTTCTTTTACTATCGGCCATCGGCCACGAAGCAACAATGGCTGAGATGAATGGCGTACGGTGAACAATGAACAAATCATATCCTAGGCGGCGATTTGCCACTCTCTCTCTCTC
>GL501511.1:1721461-1741484 GCA_000149185.1 Mayetiola destructor
TCTCTCTCTCTCTCTCTCTCTCTCTCTCTCTCTCTCTCTCTCTCTCTCTCTCTCTCTCTCTCTCTCTTTTGGGATTTTGAAGAGAATATAATTGCAAATGAATGGCATATGCAAAGTTCAGCCCAGCATAAAAAGTTTCTCATTGAAATGAAAGTACCGTTTGATGTAATTTTTTTTTTTCAATTCATTTTTCTTCGTTTAATTCGATATTATTGTTGTTGGCGGCGGCGGCTGCCTAGGTATATTTGTATTTATATTTCAATCTCATTCTTCCTTTTATTCTTTCTTTTGTTTTGTTTCGTTTTTGTTTTTTGTTTCAACGATATAATTTTTTTCTGGCTTTTGATCGCCTTTTTTCCTCATATGTGTTGTTGTTGTTCATTTCTATCGTTTATCGTTCATGCATCACGTTGTTATTCGGTTTTCATTAGAATTTATTCAAACAATGCAAGCACGTACATGGTCGGACTAGTTATTTGCCCATAAATCGGAACAAATGTGAAAGAACCATAAATTTTTCGACGAGCTGAGCCGTGGTAATGTGATTCATTTTATGAATATATTTTGCTTTGAAAACTATAAGCAACCACAAATGTTAATCGAGCAACCAAACCAACCAAATGAAACGCACATATCACAATTGATTCGGCAAATGGCGAGCGCGAAGCATTATAATATCGGGAAAATTTTCACAACAACCAAAATCATAGCAAAAAAAAAAACCGCGCAAAATAATGAACAAAAAGAAAAGATTGAACTGAAATGATTTTCTTTAATGAAGAGAAAAAATTGGCGAATCGAATTGAATCGAAAAGAAATAAATAAATACACAAACATACGGACTGTGCCGTCGTCACAGAAAAAGAACCTTTAACGATAGTAAGTAAGAATGGTAAGCAGTATCCGAATAATGTTTTGAATAAATTATCATGCCATGTACCACATTATACATTATACATACATTTAGAATTTCGAATACGAAGGCTAATGATTCGCAAGAAAAAATATGTGCGGTCTTCAATGAAACGGAGCCAACGAAAAGAAAGAAAGAAAGGAAAAAAAAAGAAAAAGAAAAAACTTTAAATCATTGCTGTTCTTACTGTCGCTGTAGTTTGATAGTAGTAATAGTTAATAGTGGAATTTAGCACACTCCCACATCATATGCATATCATTCGACTTTTACCTTTTTCTTTTTGTTTTTCGTTGATTTTTCATTTCAATCCAATGAGCTCGAATTAAAACATCATTTTCCATTTGGAATGTTCCTTTGATTCCAAACATGCAATCGGAACATTAAGTGAGAAAGATAATAAATAATCTTAAAGGATTACAAACCACCACTGCCCAATCAATACGGAAACCTAAGCCCAACCATTATGATACTATGATTTTAATCATACGGTGATTTCGGACTGTAGGGCTAATTTCACGAATTTATATTGTGCTGGTGAATTTGAAAATAAAATCCAGCCCAAAAAGCCAACCGAATCGATTTGAATGTTTACACATTCGTGGTAGGCCTCTGCAATTGCCTATTATATTTTTCTTCATTAGCAATGACTATGTTTGCAGCAAATCGAAATGGTAAAATGATGGCTGAATAAATGATCCAATCAAATATGACACGAGCCGTTCGAAAGTCAAAACATCAAAAGCAAAATGTCTAAATACCTTATCAATTTATAATCATGAATATTGATAGATTTCTTTCGTTCAATGCCATAAACTATGAAAATCTTAATTCATTCAATCAAAAAATGCAAACAATTCATAAAAGAAAAAATAAATATTTTGGGAAATTTATCATAATCAATCTGATATTATTTATTGATCAATTGAAAAATTTGCATTTGTATTTGTTCGGCAAATGTTTGCTTAGTTGAACATTTGATTTACAAACACAAATGGAATAGCTTGCAATTGGGGAAAAAATCATTCTTTCACAAAAGAATCAGAACAAAATAGGAAAGAAAAATAGTATATACAGCTTAATTTACACACAAAATCATTGAATTCATTCAAAATCGAAAAGCATAAAAGCATGTACCAAGTGCGAATGGAAAAGAACGACGATGAACAAGAAAAAGAAAATCGAGTCGAAGGTGGAAAAAAAAGGAGAAGAAAGAAAAACGACTAGTCGCTATTTATATTATTCGCTGTCAATGTATTGTTGTCATACTATTGAATGTACGGTGAAAACCGCCTCGCTCCATACACATGAACAAACCCACAATCACACATACCTGTCTACTGTTTACGCAATCAATCGAATTGAACGGAATCGAAGCGAAAGAGAAGGCCTAACTGAAGTGAATTAGTACACACAAAAGTATTATAATGTGCAATGCTTCAGTCAGCGGCAATTGTATGAGCGAAAGAGCTGTATGGTTGGTTCGATTGTGATATAGTTTACCGAACGCATTGCACACAGGTAACGTAATGAAGCAAGAACGAAAAAGATGGAACAAACACAAAACAAAAACAGAAAAAAAAACAAATGAACAAACAAACGAACGAACGAACGAACCAAAAAAATGAAAATGAAAAAAAAAAAGAAAAAAACACAGAAGAAAAAAGAACAACTACTTGGACGATGACGATGACGATGATGACGACGACAACGATGAACGACAACAACCAATTTAAGGGGTATGCTCACGAGTGCTTGATTTTGCTCAAACCTTCTTGCTTCTTGTTTCCTTCCTTAGTCGTGCGGTGTTACTGTGACTGTTTACATCGATCTATCGCACATTATTGCGGCTCGTTCGAAACGATTCAACTCTTGGTAGTTGTTGTTTTTTTTCTCTGCTGATCTCTCTGCTTCTTATTATCATTCTGAATGAATGAGACAAGTGAAACAGTTGCGCGTCGATTCGTTTGTTATTTGTGCCGCTGATTGTATAAAGTTTTTCTTCAACTTTTTTTTCCATTTTTTTTTCTGTTTTTTTTCTGATTGTTTGGAAATTATTGTGACTTCAACACAAAATGATGTTTTAATTTTGAAAACAAAAATAAGTTAAAAGTGTCAGACTTAGAACAAATTGACCCAAAAAAACCAAACAAAACCACACAGCCAGGTTTTGATAAAGAAAGGAAAAAAATAAATAATATAATTTAAAATTGTATGAAAAATACTTTTGAGTATTCGGTTTTGAAACTGATCCGAAGACCTGCCAAATTAACGCTATGTTCAAAGCCGATTTGTGATAATAAATTTTGTGTTGGAGTTCAATAAGTGGTTTAGCGTCGGTCAAACGGAATCGAATGGACATTATTGTTTGTTCAATGATTTGAATTGAAGAAAAAAAAAATCCCAAATAATTTGAAGAACAAAATTGAATCGAAAAAAAAAACAAAATCATAATGAAAACTATGCGCCAGAAGATTTAAAATAAAATTGTGATATTTAAAAAATAAAAGCATAAAGTGTGTGGTAAGCCGGTTAAATGGCAATGCACACATAGAATTTGCCACGGAACAGTGAAAATAAAACCAAATATCATTCAAAACACGGAGACAACAACTATTTATTGTGCTCAAATTATTGTTAAATAAAATAAAAAAAAGAGAAAGAAAGAAAAAAAAACCCCCAACAAAAAGACTGCCAGCAACAAGATTCTTTTAGATAATTGGAAAGTGATCATATAATGTTGATTGGATCAAATTTGAATAGTGATTTTGGACCATTGCCAAGTGCACCTTGGAATATGGAACCACCGAGATTACCACTAAGCACAGGCGGCGGTTCCATACCACAATCAACCAATTTACAGTTATCACCAACTGGTAAGCTAAACAAACTTCAATCGTTGCACTCTAATTTCAAATGAAACATCAAATGGATGATAATCACCGGATGCCAACAAACTATAATTCATTTTCCTTAATCCAATGTCGATTCCATTCAAAGAATCAATAATTCATTCATTCATTCAATCATTTAGCTCTTTAAATCGATTAAATCAATAATGCAATTATCGACAGATATTTAAACTAACGACTGAACTTAATTTCACAAAACAATTTTCATAATTTTTATGGCTGGGCGTTTTACCGAACTGTAGCCATTGAGGCCATATTGGGATTTCGCCTGATGGGCAAGCAAATTACATGAATTATTTTTCGAAGCAAAAAAAAAATTGTCATTACCGACACAATTCCGGTTATCAAAGGCACCACAGGAACCATACACACCAAACGTATGTCTATTTTTCAATCAATTTTCCGCAATGTTCCCCGTCCGGTGTCCTGTCTGGTGATTAATGTGTGCAATGTGCAATTTTCAGTTTATCCATTGAATTAAAGTTTATCTAACTCTTTTCTCACATGGAAAGCTTTGTCCAGTTTTTTTTTTTTTTTTTTTTTTTTTGAATTGACCACACTTTGGGACAAAATTATAGTTTTAAATCATTAATAGCGTGAATTACATGAAATTGATTGACCATTTTGGGAAAACATGTTATGTCCAATGTTCCAAAACCATTCGAACTCAAAAATCATTGAAAATATTCGTTCATCATTTATTGAAATCGTTAGGAATCGGTGCTTCGAAAAACGGTGTCAACATTATAATTTTATGGAAATGTTTAGGGCGTTTTATGTTTGCATAAATTGCCATATCGATTTGCCGATCATCAAATTTAATTTATAAACGATTTTCCTTTTGTGTTGTCGGGAGCATTATTAATTTATTACATATTGTTTCGATTCAAAAATTGCAATTACTGTTTGATGTAGGTTCGAATTTCTTTGATAAAAAGAAGACGAGAAAAAAAAATGAATGAATGAATTCACGTAAAACAATGTTTCGTATGAAATTGAAACCTTTTTGATGAAACGCGCGTATTTTATTTTGATTAAAACTATTTAAAGTGTCTTAAGCACAGCGTAACAGACAAAAGGGTTCCAATCAATCTAAAATGGAGCATTTTTTCAAAAAAAAATCTAATAATATTATTATTATCAAAATTTTCCTCCAACCATACGTATGTCATGTACGTCCCATTCGATTTAATCGATTTTATCATTATTGGAATTATTTTAGTAGAATTCGCTCAATTCCATTCAATTTTAATGAATTGATAATTGCAATCTGCATATTGATTTGAGAAGCTTTAATTTTGCTTTCCATTTTTGTGGTCATTTGAATGCATTTGAAACTTTTCAATAGCTACAAACTTTTCGATTGGCTATGAAGTTTAATTTCCTAATTGAAAGTGAACGGCATTCAATGGGACTCAATTTGGCCAGCTTATTGATCAAGTCGATATGCAAAAGTCAAAAAAAGAAGAGAAAAAAAAACATTGAAAAGCACATAATTCGACGATTGAATAGTTAAAGGGCGAATCAGAGTTAATATTCATTAGAAAAATTCACGTCGTGCCACCATTTAATGGAAACTATTTTCTGTTTTCGATTTGATTCTCGTCATTCGAGTTTCTGTCGATGATCGTTCGTTCAATCAAATTTCAAACAATGATGGATTTTGGTTATTTTCCTTTCCCAAAAAAAAAAAAAACAGCAAACACTTAAAATCAGTTCCATAATTGTATTTGCTCTTGAAAGTTCGAATCATGCACGATTACCAATTTTCCATTATTTTTGACTGCGATTTGAATGCAATGACTTTATGATTGGATTTTCAATAATAATAATAATAATAGTAATAATAACAAAAAGACTACCACAGTCATAGCATTTGCGCCACTTCTTCTACTCATAATAACGATGAAACTGAATAATTCATTCAAATTGACCATCGATACATGGTTTCGATTGCAGTTTGTCTATTGTTCATTGTTGGGCCAAGTTTTTGTTCGTCAAGTTTGGATAATTGTGTGTGTATGTGTGTGTGTGTGGTCTATTTAGTGAAGTCTAAAAATGTGTATCGAATTGATAATAATGGATCCGAAACGAAATAAAGAAAGAAAAAAAAACCATTTTAAATCTTCAAATCGCGTTTAATTCGTTTCACATTTTATTCATCAAATTTTCCTCAATTATTTTGAATCATTTTGAGGTAGTCTGCCCTCCTGTTCAGTCTTTCTCTTTTACACGCGGTTTTTATTTTTATTTTGGGTGCCTCGTTTGCATTTATTGTTGTGTTGTGTGTATTGTATCAAAAACTACACATTGTTTAATCGTTTTCATCCACGCACAACGCACTTCACACATATTACACACTGTAAGAAAACCAATTTTCAAAACGAAAATTTCAGAGAAAATGAAAAGAAAACGAGAGAAAAAAAAAAGAATCAATTTTCTCGAATTATTACATTATTTAGAGATTCCTTTGTGTTTCAATTTTTTTTTTTCGTTTCTCGTTGAAATTTCATTGAAATTTGTTGTAATGGATCATCGTGCCACTGTTTTGAGCCGAAACAAGAACAACAAGAAAAAGAGAGAATGAGACTTGGGTGTTTGTGTGAATGTGTGTGTGAACAATTTCAATCAATTAATCAATAGATTTTTAGAAGAATCACGTGGAAAATGTGCTCAATGGTTTGTTTTTGTTTAAATGAAAAGAATTTCAATGAATTGAAAATTATCACTTGCCGAATGGCACAAAATACACGACTAACCACAACCATATAATGACATATTGTGATTCATTGTCTGTATTTTTTTTTATTTTTCGTCTTCAGTTTTTTTTGTTTTTTTTTTTTGTTTGAATGCGATGAGTAGTCAGTTCTTCAATTTACGCGGACAATTTGTGTTCGGATCCCAATGATATTTTCGGCCGCACAAATAACAATAAGACTAATTATTATTATTATTATTAATCGAGGCGCTTCAGAGCATTCAAAAACGATTTTCTGTTGCAATGCTCAGCAAAAAGATGGCCATTCAGCCAATTTAGTCAACACATTGACATTTGTAACGGTTGAAACCGATATAATTAGATGATTTGCGACGGCCATCACAAAACAATTGCTCATTCACAAATTGTGTGTACAAATACCAATTGAATGTGGTGTCGATTGAATACATGTGACCAGTATCCGAAAAAACAAAAAAACAAAAAAAAATGAGCGAGAAAAAGAAATGAAGTGAACACATTGTTCGGCCAATTGACTGAATCATACAATGCAAGTATTGTACATGGTTCCAAGTTTCGAGTTTCAAGTTCCAAGCACCAGGCACCAATGATTTTTATATTTATTCTCATGGGACAACAGAGAGAGAGAGAGAAAGACTCAACTCAATGAGCACTGCTTTTGTTTTTGATGAATTTTTGCGTTGGCATTCGCAAGCGACCGTCATAAAACTCAACCATTATGACAATTTCATTTTCATGTAAAGCGCAAACATTGATTTTGCCTCCGATAAATTTATTCAAAATAATTGCAGTTTCTGATTTGAGCACTTGAGCACCAACAACAACAACAACTATAAGAGCACAAAATATATTTAAAATTCATGTTAAATGTGGGCCGTCCCAAGTCCCAAATACCAAGGTGATAAATTCTCAAAACACCCATTATTAATTTTTTTTTTTTTTGGTAATTTTCATTCATGACAACGATTGTCATGCAATATTCAAAAGTAATTTATTTTTTTTTTCTATTTTTTTTTTTTTTGTAATTCATTTTTATCGTAAAACATGTGACCATTGAAGTTATGAATTCAAGAGATCAATAAAGAAATTAAAAAAACAACAACAACAATATTCATTTCATTCGGTGTAATCAACCGAACAAAGATTTGGCTGTGTCAACACCAAAAAGACCAATTTAATATAAATGTGTGGGATTTTTTTTTTTAAATTTTGAATTTACGTTGTTCGGAATTTTCCAAATGCACAAACTTTGCAACAAATCCAACATATGAGCCAAATACAATCTACATTCCGATGCGATCACATATAAAATATACAATAGTAAAAGCTTGAGCCGACTGTGCAATTTGAACTGTGTGAAGAATCCTTTAATTTGGATATTGGATCAACTATTTCACACCAATTTCAAGTGATAATGGATAATAAAATGGGGTGAAATCCCCCAAATCCATTCAAATATGTCATTAATACTTTTTAAAAACGATATGACGAAACAAACAATGTTACGACACAGTACACAGTACACAGACAACTCTCACAAACAAGCAAATTAGAAAGAAAACCTATTGAGTTCGTTCAATCGATTAGCAAATAATTCTGCAATGAGCGCATTAGCGTTTCATATTTTACAAGCATTTTCCAGCCCGTCACTTTCTTTAGAGGCTTTGTTTCATTTCGTTTCGATTATTTGGTTAGTTGTATTTTTCATTGGACATTGGACATAATTCTTCGACTCTTTTTTCGTATTTTTCTTTTTCTATTTTATTTTTTGGTTTCGTTGGTCGTCATTTTAAGCATGTGTTTTTGTTTTAATTTTGTTATTTAAGTTTTTGTCATTAGCTCATTTATTCGATGGTTGTCGCTTCTCACTTCTCACATAATAATAATATATATAATAAAATCAATACGCTTATAGTTGACCACTGAAACAGGAAACTCATAATCAATTTTGTACATGCACACAAAAATTTTTAGTGGATTTGAAAACTGGTGGAAGATTTACTGGAAATGAACAAAAAAAACAAAGAACGAAAAACAAAAAACAAAAACTGCTGACTGGATGTGTTTGTTGCCTTTTCACTCTTTCGTTGTGATTAGTTGTCGTGTTTACAAGAACGTATTAAATCTACAATAACAAAACAAACAGAATCAATGGAACAGGGCTAAATATCACGCGCTATTTTATACTTTTTGTTATAACATTTTGAGTTGCTTGCTTTCTCCCAATCCAATGGACTGGCCACTCTCTGGTCTCTTTTTCTTTCATCAGTCATCACATACGCCGTACACCATCACACATTATTTCTCGGTTACCACTTGTTTCGATTTTGTCTTGTTCACCTTCTTTCTCAAGCGATTGAATTTCACGAAAAATATAATTTTGCGCTGCATTTGGATTTCTAAACAGAAGTGAATAGCGCGACAAAACATTGAAAACATTCGTAACAAAAATTAGCAGCAAAAAAAAAAAAAAGAAAAAGAAAAAATACGAAAAAAAAAAGTATGCACTTGAGGTGTGATGAATGTGCTTTAGTGCGAACGATTATCAAATATTGAGGATGAAAAATGTTTATTGTGCAGACGATCCGAACGGTTCTCGTTTTTTTGTTGTTGTTATTGTTGTTTCGTTTTGCTCCTTTTCTCATTCATTTCTTGTCTGTTATTTTTTTTTTAATTTTCTGTTGCCGTTTTGATTCTTCCTTTTGTGTGTCTTGCTCACTCTTGGTTTCAATGTCTTCCTCGTGCCCGTTCATCCGGACGATCAGTTTGGACCGTCTTTCTTTGTGTTCAATCTCATATATTTCATTTTCTGGTTGTATTGTTGGTGATCGGTTGTCCTTCGGTCATTTGCTTGCAAGCAGATTTCTTGTTTGTAGATTTTTTTTTCTTTCTTTTTCTTTTTCCGTTTTCGTTTTCGTTTTCTTTAATTCCATCGTGTTAAACATTCCATAGCTTGTTCGTTGCATTGATTTTGTAAAATTCCGAAAAATCCAAATTTAATTACACATGATACGTGATATGGGTACGCAAACGTGTAATACGTAAAATGAACCAAATATTTTCGGTCATCATTGTCACCGGTGCAAACACCAGAGGTGAGAGGACATTCAGCATATTAATTGCACACAATAAAACGGCCAAAATATGGTGAAAAAAGTGCGAACAGACGTTAACACAAGATACAAATGCAATTTTGAGAGATAGACAGACAGACAGAAAGAGAGAAAGAGAGAGAGAGAGAGATAGAGAACAGAATTTGACGAGTGGCAAACAAAACGTTTGCGTATGGAAAATATACATAGTTGGTAGTTCCACATAGTAACATATTGATGCAATGAAAGCCTGATTTTTGCGCGTATCTCACATAATAAACCACAAACCAAAACCGGGCAATAGGAGCAACTGAATATTGTATATACGTTTGAAAAGAAGAAAAAGAAAAAACAGCCAAGAGAAAAAGACACACAGAAAAATAAATGAATCCGAGCATCAAAACAATGCTGTAAAATGACTTGGTAATGCCATGAGCAAATAATCGATCATTCTTTGCTAATGACCGCATTTTTTGCTACTGTTTTTACATTCTTTGATTTCCTCCCAGTTTTTCTTTTCTCTTCTTTTTTTTTCGCATTTAATTCTTCTCTCTTTTCTCCGGTGTGCCGGAGTCGTTCGTTGGTGTTCAACGGAATCGGCATGTGTCTATTGGAAAATGTGTGGCTGCGCGCGTGTGTGTGTTTTAAAGTGTCGGTTCACTGTTCACCTCAATTGAGAACCAATGATAGGATAATAGCTATAATACGAGCAACGAGCAACGAGCGCGTATTCAACCATTCATTCGAAATTTTTCCACTATTTTGCGACCAACAAGTTCAAAATGAATTGACTTGTGCAAACCACAAAATCTTAAACCAAGAATTTTTTTTCTTTTTTTCGTCTGAAAACCGATTGCCTGTTGTTGGGTTTTTTTTCTTTCTTTTCAATTGTTGTTGCAGTGCCCGTTGCCCGGGTTTCAACTAGTTTGCTGACACAAAACCATGCAATCATACATCGTAGATGCATTGCAAACTCTTTAGATTTGTTGTGTGAATCTACAATCTAAAATGTTGCGTGAAACATTAAAATCTCCTGTTTGGCCAACAACTACAAAAATAAATGGGAATACGGTGCATAGCAAACAAAAAAAAAAAAAATAAAAAAAAATATGCGAAAATATGAAACGGAGAGCAAAAGACAGTCATTTGAATGGTGACAGAGCTGCAAATAATATGGTAGAATATGTGTATTCATTTATAATTTATATACACGCATGGTGCACAGTGCACAATGAACACCATGACTGCCGTGCAGCTCAACTGATCATGGTCATCAACGCCTTTGCTAAATTCTTTTTTTTTTTGCTTTTTTGATTCTTCTGTCGGCTGGTCACTGTTTTTGTTGTTATCATTCTTTTTCTCTGTCTTTCGTACATTGTCTGTTCCAATAGATCTCATTCTCTCTAGCCTGACTCCTTTCATTGGCGATGTGGTATAATTATTATTATTATTATTATTATTATTATTAGCCCGGCACACACAGTGCATCGATACATTTTCACATTAAACGACAAATCAAACTCATTTCAGAACACACACTGTCTCTGTGGCCGGCCACAAATGAAACATTGTTCATTGAACGTTACTCGTATAAAGCATAACACGTTTGGAAAATTGCATATTTAGACATTTATCACATTCTTCAAATACGTGTGTATTTATTTAGTTATTTATTTGTTCATTTTGTGCATTTATTTTTATTCTTTGTTATTCTTTTGCTTTTCACTGTTCCTGGCGTTTTTTTCTTTCTTTTCGTATCAATTTTTTTTTCTTTTGGTTTCTTTCTTTTTTATCGTTTCATTATTGCCCATGCATTGGATTGCATGGAATGAAATCTTAGTTAGAAAATTATTATCATTGGCCATTGGATGATGTGAATCGGGAAAAACGGCGGTTGAATTGTGCAGGCTGCTCAGGCCTGACGATGTGGTCAACCACAATGTATTATACTATAGAAAATAAAAGTAGAGAAAAGAACGAAAAGGAGACAAACAAAAAACAAAACAAAAAAAATGATCTCAATTTGAGCACAAAGCGGACCAAATTGAACCGAAAGGAAAAACCATGTATGTATGATGGCTGAAATGAGAAAAGAAAGCCTCAAAAAGGCAAAGTGAACAAATTGAATATCGTGAAACGATTGCATGATTTTAAGATTGATTTTTGGACAGAAAGCATGCCATTACGAAAGTTAAATGCGATCCATCGAATTCCAAATTGGCAAACAATCATTTCAACCTTTTCGAAGTTCATCTGAAATCTGAATTATTTTTGGTCGAATTGTCTGAATCGGCTCAATGGTGCTTTGGAATGCTATGTTTGGAACGTTTTATTTTTTTCAAACCCCGAAAAAGGCAAAGATTTTGAAAAGAGAGAAAGAAAGAAAAAACAACACACATCACGCATGTCTCAGTGGATTCATCTCGAAGCGTAAATAGAGGCAAGAAGGAAACAGACCGAAGAATATAAAACACATCCACCAAATTCGAATGTCGAATTTCAAACTCAAACTGATTATGACAATTCGGAACCGATACACACGAACACAACAAGCGAATCGGCTTGGCTTTTATGTTGAACATATCGAACGAATTACGGATTGCACCTGTTCGAATGCATGGATCGAACACCGTAATCCAAATCAGTCACAATATCAAACGGTTTGTTTATAATGATAAAAAAAAAACTAAATCGAAGAAAGACAAAACAAAAAATATATAAGAATCCCCGAAAAGAAAACCCAAGGATAAAACACAATTTTCCAATTTGATTGAATCAATTGCGATTAAAATCGCTTTGATTTTTACCGTCACTTTAAATGCCATAAGCAAGTTTCGCCGGTTTGCGTACAAAAGTTTCAATTCGTTTGATAATATTATTTGAACAGCAATGAATATGTGAGATGGATAAGATGGCAAAATATTCAAATGATATTCATTTGGATTGTTATCGAAAGAATAACGTCTCGAGAAAAAACAGAATTTGCATAAAAAGACGACATTCGTTTGAAATTTGTGTGTGTGAGCTTTATGTGTTTGTATTTCTCTGGATCTATTTGCTTGGGTTTGTAATTCAAAATCAAAGTCTCCGGTCTCTCTCTGTCTCTCTCTATACTTTCTCTGGTATGTTTGGCCGTCGGCATTCATTACTGGGCTAAATTCCATTTGTGCGATTAAATGTGCTGAAATGTGTTATCGGACATGATGACCATTTAGACATCTCGTGCACTCATCAGAATTTATCTTTTTGATGTATGATTATCGAAAGTGTTTGGTGTCGCTCATTGCAAACACTTTATCACGAAATTAATGAACACGTTAATGAATTAAAATTAATAAACACGATAAAATGTATGTAATGTGTCATCCATACAAAGCGAAAACAAATTGGCAAACATGATTACCTAGCCGATGTGACAACAACAGTACAACAGTAGCTACAAGCTATGAGCTACACTTAGGGGGCCGAATGAATGAACGCACAGAAGAAAAAGTAGCGAAACAAAAAAACAAAAAAAAAAAGAAACCGAACACATTGCACACAAAAACAAAACAAAACGCACCGGCAAGGGTAAAGAATACACCGGAACAAATTTAAATTAAAAAAAAAAAAACAAGTCACTCGTTCCACTCTATTGCCATACATTATGAGCATTAAATGGAAATATTTTCACAAATTATATTATTCATCAACCAAACGACTGGCGAAAAAGAAAGGAATAAAAGAAGAAAAGCAAAAAAACAAAACTCTCGCCAAATGCAATGAGATTAATGAATGAACGGCCCAATATACGAACGACGATCGATGAACGATCATATGAATGAATGATATTCGCAAAATACACACTCTTTGACACATTCGGAACCGAATGTTTATTTTGTTGATTTTGTATTTTTGGCAAACGGCAAATGTGCAAATGGGTGCCTGGGTGCTAAGTATCTGTTAACAATTTACAAAAATAATTATCATATAATAAATGATAAGCTTATCGTTTACCAATCAAAAGTAAAAAAAAAATTGTTGGCATCGAACAAGTGACGGTGAACAGACAATTTAAATTTTGATTGCTGTGAGGAACGATGAATGGAAAATTTCATTTCGGAAATCGATGCTTGCGCCAATGATTATATTGGGGGAAAAAAAATATATATATGAAAAAATGACGATCGACGGCACACATCGCACAACAACAACAAAAAAAATGTGATACGTACAACGTTCAAACATTAATAATAATAATAAGGATGATAATAATGCATGCGAACATTTAATGGCCAGTGACGCCTGTTTTGCATTTAATTTACATTTCTTTTTCAAATTTCATGCTTTTGGTTGGCTTAATTTTGATGACGAGTGTAATGATATGCCCACCGTGTACACTGTACACCATGCACTGTGCACATTGTGTCCAAAACCATCCATTGACGCAATAATATCATAAGAAAGACACAATGATTGCGTCAATGGAAATACGGATGGATTATTTTGTAGTTTGTACACTGTGCATTTCTTTTTCATTTTTCTCTTGACTTGACGTTCCTTGAATGAAGCGAATAATAATAATTTTATTAATCAATTACGATTAAATACAGAAATTCATTCGTAAATTGGTCATTTATATGGTCAGATAATCATCAATTGCATGATAATTATCAAAACTCAATTCATTCTCTCTTTCTCTCTCTCCCGTCATCATCCCAACCGAATGAATAAATGAAATTTTTTTTGTTTGTTTTATTGTCATTCGTTGATGTTAACACATTTGCACATTATGACATTTTAATGAATTGACAATGAAAATTTTTATTATGATTTCATTATTGTTTTCGTTTATTTATTTACATGTTTGTTTTTTTGTTCTTTTTTTCAGCAGTTAGCTTAAGCCAGAATGTTCCATCCGCCGCAACATCATCTGTATCGCCAGCGTCTGTATTTGGTGGTGGTGCATCACCATCAACATTAAGCGCACTTGTATCACAGCATCGCCTCTTAGAATTATCACGATTTGGATTGCGTGGTTATGATTTAGCCCAACATATGCTTTCTCAACAAGGAGCTGTTTCCAAATTGTTAGGTAAGTGCCAAAAATGCAATCGGTCATGACCGTTTGTTATTGTTTCTTGTTTCTTGTTCCCCGTTTTTTTTTGTCTTGTCAATTATTTGAATATCGAACAGATGGTTTTTAACACTTACAATTAGTAGGTAATATCACATTGAGGGCGGTTTTTTTTTTCAATCATTTTATTCGGTTTGGAGGTGTATACAGTCATTTCGTTGGTTTGGCCGTTTTATTTCACAAAAGTGAACACAACTAAACGAGAGAAAAAAAAACCAACACAACCTATATCATTAACTTGAATTATTCGAAACGTATCTCTGATGTGAAATACACAATATAATTGACCAAAAACAGCCCAATTTACTGTTGCACATTCCGAACACAATGTTGACAATATAACAATGGCCGCCCTCCATGTTGAATGAAAAACAAAGAAAAAAAAAGTTGAGAGGAAACATTTATATATTGTATATATTTATAATCTACATATAATATGTATGTATATATTTACTTCATATTTTTTTTTCTGACTCTGAATAAAAATAATAATTAAATTCAATTGAATTTTCGATAATTTCACGCAATCGTGCTGTTTCAATTGAATATTCAATGGAATTCATAGCTACATGAACCCTGAACCAATTTGACGTTGCGAAGCATTTTTTTTCTTTTTTTTTTTTTTGCTTAAAATTTTATCGTTTTCAAATTATTTTCCATAGTAATAATAATTTTGTTCACTTAAACAAAACTCTGTCCTCGACTAAGTTGAATTTGAACGGACAGGAAAGAAAAAAAAACACAAAAATAAACAAAAATGAATTCAATTTGTTCGAAAGATATGTCATTAATTGTAAAATTGATAGTTAAAAAGTCAATAAAATACATTTTAATGAATGTATTAGTCCCGGTTTTTGGGTATTTCTTCGTTTTCGTTGTTTCGATTGCGTCTTTATTTTGATTAACTTTCTTCCATTCGTGTTTATGTGTGTGCCTGTGTGTGTGTGTGTCTTTTGCTTATGTTATTTCATGCTTATTAGATTTCACAAAAGTCTATCTCGTAAAACGCTTTTACAATACGTAAAAATACTAATCATAGGAATTATTTCAATCGCAGATCAAGTTTTTGTAATTTTAGTATTTTTCATTTTTTTTTTATTTTCGTTATTTGCTCTTTCATCAACTGTGGCTGAGCAGTCACAGTTTCATTTCATTTCAAGTTGAACGTATTTTTTTTTTTTTTTGAATAAATATTTCGTTTTTCCGAAATTTAAATTCTGACTCTTAACTTATCGGATCACCTGCGCCACTGTCCGAATAATAAATATTTTCCATAAACATTTGTTGACATAATCATAGACGTTTCCGATTAATGAACTTCATTCGTATTATTTCATTTTGTTGTTTGGTAATTTGGTTATATACATTTCAGACTTGATTCGATTTCGGTTGAGTGCTCGGTTTTGATGATTTTATTGCGACGCATTTTATTTGTAAATATTATTATCGGTCATCAGCATTGAGACAAATTGAATAATAATAATATATGGATGGTCGCGGTGTGTTTAAAATTTTGAAATGTGTTAACCATTAAAATGCAGATTTTCGGCTCCATTTCAATTATTATTGCTATGCATGAATGTGTTGCTTTTTTTTTATTTTGTCCAGCAACAGAAACAGATTCTGGATAGCAGTTAAGATAGAAATGAAAAATTCAATTTTATTCGGTGTTGTATCCGGTGACTGATTCAATATCAATCGATGATAATATTTTCAATATTGTTCATTTCAGTTCAGATTTCACAAAAAAAAAAAGAAAAAAAGTCTTTCACATTTCACACTAATGGATTCAAATATTTCGAATCATTCTATTGATTTTATTCATTATTATTATTATTAAGTGATTGTGATGCAGTTTTATTCGTTTCCTTTGACGCAAGAATATTCAAAAATCTGTACGAAATTCATTTTGTTAATTCTTTTGTTTTTTTTTTTCAAATAACGCACCGATCAAAGGGGTGCAGCTTTGAACAGTTTACATGCCGACGGCATGTATTCTCCATACTGCAAGTGATTTTTATTAATGTTTTTTTTTTCAACGAAAATGGAATAAATTGAATTTTATGATAAATCAAAACGAAATTTCATTTTTGGAAATTGCTTTGAATATTTTAACAAAAGCAATTCTCAAATTCCAATTAATTTCTTAGTGTATTTTGATTTTTATAATTTTTGCATAGCACGCAAAATGGCTCAGAAGCTAATATTATTCTTTGTTCATGTCGAGCGACCCATTGTATATTCAAACTTTTTGATGGTCCTACAGAATAATAAATTCAATGAATGGAAAACTATTTTGCGAAATTGTGTGACTTGTTCGGTTTTAAGCATGAAAATGTTGAAAACCGTTTTTATCACTATAATTATAATTGCTGCTGTTAACGATTATAATATTATAATTTTTTTTTGTACCATTTTCCCGACTTTCCATCCAGTTTGTTTCATTGGTATACACTAATAATAATTATGCTTTGTACTTAATATTATTCCATTCAAATTTCAAATCGTCGTCTACACAATTGTTTTTTTTATTTTTTTTTTTTCATTGATCTAATGTTTCCATTAATATAAATCACAAATGGTGTGATGGATAATGGCCCTCCATTTAGGCAATAATTTTCCTTTCTTTGAACAAAGTATTTAAACTGAAAATTTCAAACAATTTGCGGTGGACTCATTAAATTAAGGATCATTTATATCCAATATCAGAATGACCACCTCAATTGGATTGTTAAAGTGTTTAATTGGGACCGAAAAAAAAACAACGTTTAAATCGTCTTGACCAATGAAATCATTAATGAAAAATTACCAACTTTTACCATTTAATTGTGTTCGATATTTATTTGGGTCTTTGAAATTGAAACTAACAAAATATGAAACGATTTGGCCGTCTCACTAACCCCGGCAGCAAATGAATGAAATCAAAATGTCCATTGTCGATGGCTTAACAAGTGGTAATTTTAGAGCAATTATTGCTGACCGCCTCTTGCCAACGGCCAATGTTTTTTTCATTCAGAATACCTCACGTGCAATTAATATTGTTCATTGTCTGTTGTGTGTTGTCTGTTGTCTGAAGAATGTCTCTCAACCGCATGATAACCAGTTTTCATTTGCTTCATTCTTGATACATGATATGCCATATTGTTGCTGCTTAAAATAACGCAAAAAAAATTAAAAAAATATTATTAAAAACCCTAAAGTCCTTATTGGGCTGTGCCGACAATATTTTAACCAATATTTCTTTTTTATCAATTTTTATAATTGAATTTTTTTCTTTATTTTTCTAGGTACACTTCGTCCGCCCGGTTTAATAGGTGGTTCCAAGCCAAAAGTTGCGACACCAGCCGTTGTCTCAAAAATTGAACAATACAAACGAGAAAATCCAACAATATTTGCGTGGGAAATTCGCGAACGACTGATTTCTGAAGGTAAAATTTTTTTTTTTTGCTCAGTTTTTATTCGTCAGAGAGACAAAAAAAAAGAAACGGGAAAAGAATTTGTTGAAATTGAACTAAATTGCTCAAGTTGCAATCAAATATCGAATGAGCGATCATCAATAAATGTCGTGCTCATTGTAATGTCTGCATCAAAAAATTCAGCGATTGAAATGATTCAATCGGCTTTTTGGAGAGAAAAAAAAACATTTGCTCATCGAATCGTTGGGCGAACGAAGTTGAAACAAAGTGCATGCGAATGGAAAAATTGAGAGAAATCTATAGATTGTTTTCATTATAATGATTTGGTGGGAATATGCATTTAATTCATTTAAAATCCAAAGTTTGCATGCAAAATAAGAGAGAGAGAGAGAGTTAAATGGCCAAAATGACGACATGAGGAAAGAGACGACAATGCGAGATATCAAAATATTGATAAAACAGCAGCACAATGAGAATTCAATGCTAATATGTATAAGTATCTGACATCGGTAATCGGCAACCTGTACGCTGCATTTGCATCCATCGTTTAACACTTTTACATCGCATATTTAGATTTTTCTAGCAAAACGACATGAATTCGAATCTCCAAAACTTATGCCCGAGTCACTTAAATTTCATTTCGAATAAAATAATGCATCATTCCGTTATTCAATTGCATGAATGGATCGATTGGTGCAGAGCACAGGGCTTTGAATCTCAGAACATGAAATTGGTTGCTGTTTGTTTTATAGATGTGACCGTTCTTCTTTCTTTCTCAAAATTTATGTACTGAAACGCATTGTTCTGTGTGAGTTCATCAGTGAATAAAACAAGGCACAAATGAAACAATTGCATCCAGCAAATGAGAGACAGGAGACGAAAGGCCAGGGAGAGAGAGAGAGAGAGAGAGAGAGAGAGAGAGCGTAGAATTGAAAAGCATTCGTAATGACAATGAAAATAAACATGAAAAAAACAACAACAACAACAACAACAGCAGCAACGACGACCGGAGATACTCGTACAAATTCACAATCCCAATCAAATGGCTCCAAACATTACATAAATCAATCAATCAGTCAACTTGTTCAACATTTATTGCATTCACATCAATCGATGTGCATCCGCAAATAATTTTGCATTTTCATTCATTTCTTCCTTTTTTTTTTCTTTGTTTCTTTGAATCAAATCGAATCCAATCTGATCCGTTGCATTACATTAAATTCAGTTTCATCGTCGTTCATCGTACACACCGCACAAAATTACAAAAAAAAAACTTCACTACACAAGCACTTTTATGATCAACATCAATGATTTCATTCAAAACAATCTGACTACTGACTACTGACTACTGCACGGTAGTTTTTCGGTTAATCAACAAAATGTAATCGGAATTAAAAAGAAAACAATCGCATTTGAATTTTATGTATACATACATCGAAATAACAATGACCAGCAAATCGGCTGCCGTTTTGAGCACATTGAGCTCATTTTTTACCCGGTTTAAAATGTTCTTGGAACTTGTAGAGCTTTGGAACGCATAGCCTTAGCTTCATTTCCCGTGCGCACGCGTTCCCAATATTTCTTTTTCTATTCGAACAAAAAAAAAAGATTATCACAAATGAATTACAGAAAAGCACCCTACACTGAACAAATAACTGATTTTGTGCTCATACAAGCACACACCTATCGACTGTGTCACTTTAATCCCTGAACAAAATGATAAAAATCAAGCTTTGCTACGAAAAATGTACACCAAAGAGTCAGTGAAAAAACAAAGAGAACAAATAACAAATGGCAATCAAATGATTCGATTTCGTTCTATTGTTTTATTTGGTTTTTG
>GL501511.1:1748524-1803547 GCA_000149185.1 Mayetiola destructor
GTGCTGAATATTCTGCAGATTTTTCCTTTTCTGTTGTTTTGGTTTTTTTTATTTTTCTTTCTTAACTTCATTTCGGAAATTGACGAGGCAAACGGTAAAGTGATAATATTCCAAGAATGTCACATGCTGAGCACATTATTCAGAAACGGTGATGAATGTTCATGGAAGTGATCACTGAACGAGCCCAAAATGAAATCATCCCGAGCGAAATGAATGCACAATTATCAATCAATTGGAAATGTCTATGATGGGATTATGTTTGAAGCGAAATTTCGCTAAAAATATTTAGCTCTTGGAAAAAGATCTACGAAGATTGTTTTTTTTTTTTAATATATTTTCAGTTTCCATCGCCATTTGAAAATTCGACTGATAATTTCATTTTTACTTATTATTGTTTTGGCAATGAGATGTCAGTGAATTCGGATACTCATTTGATGTCTGACGATTTTAATTCGTGAATTATTTATTTATAACTTTCTTTCATTATAATTTTCATTTTTTTCGTTTCTTTCGTTTCGTCCGTCGAATATGATATAATTTTTCATTCATGCATCTCGTGAAATATGAAATCGGAGACTCCATTTCCTTAATTATTATGCTCATATTCAATGTTTAGTATGATGCGCAGTGACGTTTCGTTCGTAATTCATGTGGATTGTCTCTATTTTGTGTGGATCTTTTTCGTCTTCTATTCAATTCGTTTCATTGAAATTAAGCTATTGATTTAAAAATAAATAGAAAAAAACAAAACAACACAGTAACGGGAAAAAGTGACTGAACGAGCACTAAATGAAGCCTTAGAAAACTGAATATGTTCATGTTTCGGTCAGTGTTTTTGATTTATTTGCTCAGTGAGAACGTGTCTAGTTGGTTTCGGTTAACAAATTTTTTTTGTATTCACTTAAATTTGGATCCATGGATAATTTGAAGAAGATTTTTATTGTAGTAGTTTTGTTGAGTTCATTGCCGTTTGCCATTATGATCGAAGAAAATGCTGGTGGGTGTTTAGTGTCTAGTTTTTACCGTTTCATATCATTTCACCGGTTTGTACTTACATTTAATGGAGAAACGGTTCTTTTCTATCGATTGACAACCATTTGGTGTGAATTGAAATTCCTTTGGATCGAATTTGAAAAAATTATTCATTTATCCATTTTAAATCGAAACTTTCAACGGGAAAGGAAGAAGAATTCTTTTTTTTTTTGAATGAAAAATCTAAAAATAAAGCGGGAAACACTTGAAATTGAAATACCTTGCATTGTATGTTATTCATTGTCGGTTTTGAAGTGGTGTTTAAAAATAAAAACGAAAACATTTTCCCAATTCAAAAATTAATTGAATCTAATTCAAAGTCATAACTATTTGATATTTAATAAGGCAATGTTGGTATAACTCCGACGGAATCACAACGAGCTGAATGTACCTTGATTTCGGGTGATGTGCGAGCTAGCGCTGAAGCAACTGTTTCCAGAAAGCTTGAAGGTTTCTGTGCAACAGGTTAATTTTTTTTTTTTGTTTTTTTTTTTTTGCGATGAATGAATGGAACAAAATAGTGAACATTTTATTCATTTTAATTGTGCGCCAAATTTTGAAGATCATTTAACCCGATCATTTATCAATTTGGAAAATCGTTTGCTGGCTGAATTGAATCACTTGAGAGCAACGATCAATTTGCTATTGCCACCGTTATATCAACAGCATTATGTTGCACAGCCGAATCCAACATTATATCAACCAATACCAAATGCAGCAACTGAAGATACGGCATCACAAGTGTATAAATCGGTCAACATAACGAAATCCTCTTCAATTAGCAATATTGACATCCAATCAGAGCGCATGCAGAATGAAAGTCCATTGTTCGATTCAGATAATCAACCTACAACTGAATCCATTGAAACTGAACGAGTCCTTGAATTTAAGCCGGTTCATAAGAAACAACATCATTTACCCAAATTATATTTAAAGTCAGTAATGTGTACAGGTTATTTCTTAAGCCAAAAATTAAATTATTACGTAAATTTTTTTTTTTTTTGTTCTTCTTTGAACAAATTGAACAGACACAAAACTGGGCCACGAGATTTTGAAATTCACAAATTTAATAATACCATATTGTCCGGAACTGATCTACAAATATTTACATATTATTGGAAAATTGAACAATTTCCAACGAAAATTAAATCAAATATTTCATTTGTGCATAGTCCGGTATTTTCCATAGGTGGGCTTCATTTATGCGTCAAGGCAACATTCAATCATTTGAATCGTGATTACCTGTATTTACAATTGGAACAAGTTAAAATGAATGATGATGATGATAAACATGGCCTAAATATCATCTTGAAGTCGGGCAATGCATTCGAAAAAATCCGAACAAACATTTTTTTTAAACATAAAATTGCTATTTTGGATCAGGTGAGTGATTTCAATGGGAAATTGTTTTCCGATTGCGTATGTTATTTCATCATCATAATTTTTTTATGATTATTATTCATTCAGGTGACGCCGACTAGCGATTTAGTGTCTCAAGAATTTAATAATACATTGACTGGGTTTCTGGTGCCGAACAATGCCATTTTAACTGGACCTTATTCGAGAAATGACAATCTTTTAATCAAAATCACGATTACACTATAAAATCTTTTTTGCAACACAACATTTTTTTACTATATTATTCTTAGGATTTAAGAAAACAACACCAATGGCTGGAATTCAACAATTTCCGACAATGGCTAAATAAAATCGGTTGTAAGAAGAGCAAAATAAAAATAACAATTGTAATTAAAATGTGTAAATTTTTCTTCTCAAATTTTTTTTTTAATGCTCTCAAATACTAGATTCCATCACCGATAACAAATAATACCTAACCCATCAATTTATATCAAACTCGATCTAAATTAGAAACGATCAAGACACACAATGACTTCTGTGTTCAGCTCAAAAAAAAAAATACAGAAACATTCGATTTCCGAACGTAAGGAACGTTTAATAAATGACAATAAATGATTATCGAATGATTGGTGAGTTTTTCGATCATAAAACCATTAAAAACAGAATAAAGTTTAACTTGCGCTAAATCATCATGCATCGAATAGAAGATGTTCGATTATTATTATTTATTATAAGACAAACTCATCTGTAACCGCATCCGTTTGAATTATTTCGATCATGAATGACTGGAGTTCTTCTATTGCCTTTCATGCCCTATTCTGTTTTATTGGGAAAAACATGGTTCGGTACCGAACTGGTATAGAGCTAGTTTATAACGAAACAATGTTCTTTACCTGCTCAATTGATCCAAATCAACCGAAGATGGTCCGTGCTGTGCAATACATTTGTATATGAATTGGTATCTATTATCTATCTCATCATGATCTGTTGTTCGAATGCATTGAATCAACTTTTATTCATTCTAGTCATTGTGTTCATATATTTGATTTTAATTCTATAATTTACACCTAAGATTATACTCATAACAACCGATTATTATAACTGTTTTCTGTTTCGATTTAAATGCGTTTAATCAAATATTCGATCTATACAGATTGTATGCATCTCATTATTGTATTTTTAAAAATTCAAAATCACTCAGATTGTCACTGGGGCAGTTAAATAACAAAGCATAATCGTTGATCTAACAAGAATGTGAGAACGAACAGCAGCACACCCGTTTAGAGCAAATTGTGAACAATCATTGAGTGTCAATTCGGCAAATGAACGCACGGACTGTAATCTTAATCAATATCAAACCCATTGCCGATTTCGATTGATTAAAGAAAAACGTTGGAGTTCAAATAATCCAATCGATAGTTACAACAATAAATAATTGGTTCCAATGCTATTGAAAAATCTAAATATGAACCGTTCTAATCTAATTATAAAATTGGTTGGTTCGTTTTTCACTAACTACGCTCAATTTATCTATATTATTCTACGAATTTAACACCTATAATTAGATAATCGAACAATTGTCGTTCGTTTTTTCCGTTATTATAGTCTAAATTTCGAATATATACTGATCCATCATTGATTGTTGGGCTGAGCTCAGTTGCCAGTGGTGGTTGCGCTATAATTTAAACAATTACCATTCAGTTTCTTTTTCCAAGTTTTGGTAAAATTGTAGCGTGACATCATGAAAATCTCGAAACGCATCACTTGTGTCCAATGTTCAGCCATGCCTATCAATGATAGAGACTTTTATTCATTATTTCCTTTCGTCAAGTTAACAAAAATGACTTTTTATTTTTGGTGTTTGCTCAAGTTGTGAATGTGTTCGATGCTTTGGATCCGTCAATTCTGAAAGAAAAACAACAAAAAACCATTGATTATTATCAGAATCAATCAAAATAGTAATTTTTTTCTGAAATTAAAAATTAAAATTCGAAACATGTCTCCTGAGGATTATAAAAGAATATTCTTCTGGAGAAGTTGAATAAAATCTTTTGCTTGTTATTATACGAGATACGAGAGAGCAATCATGCAAAACATTGAGCATTGGCAAGAGATTACAACATCAAACATCAAACACAAAACAAAACTGTTTTAATTTGTGATTCCAAAATATGAACAGCAAAAAGGGTAATGAAAATCAAACAACGATCACACACGATAATCATGAGAAGGTATCACACGCTGTTAAAGATTTAACTGCATACATCTGCGATCCACATTCACATTTACATTCACATGCACAATTATCAACCAATTAGGTAAATAGTCTATGTATTTAGTCTCTCTCTCTCTCTCTCTCTCTCTCTCTCTCTCTCTCCTTCGCTCTCACTCTTCCGATCTCGAAGTCTTCCAAGAACACCACATTGGATTCACCATTATTTGATTTGACTTATTTTGTTTTTCGATTTATTCAATGTTTCAGGCAAAAACACTAAAAACTCACACACATACACCGTACACAAACACAAATCCTTTTAAAACGCCTTGTTATAATATCGCTAGACACTTTATTAATTCTTCTCAAATCTTTTTTTTTCAAATTTGAACAAATAGTTAAGCTTTTTGGCAATTAATCAATGATTCAATTCTATTGACTCGCACCTAAAAAGAAGAAGATGCAAATTTTACCATTATTCACGCTAATGTAATACAATATGCATCAATACATTTTACGCATTGGTGTGATTAAATCGTATGTGTTATCTTGGCTTTTCGTCATTGCTACTGCAAATTTTTTTTTCTGTATATTTTGTGATACTGAACAGAGATTTAAAATGAAAACAAGAAGAAAAGAGAAAAAAATAAAATTATATGAGAAATCGTGTAAGCAAAGGCGTCAATTTCTCAGAATTGAGTCACTTTTCGTAAATCATCTTTCCAATGAAAACAATCATCAACACTGTCAACATCGAAAGCAGATAGAAACAAATGGCATTGGATGGAAGAATAGAAAGCGACAGATTCAAACACCGTGTTTTGTGTTCAATGAATAAGAAAAAAATAATCTAAATGAATCAACGACGAAAACGTTTCAATGTTCTACTGCAATGACCCAAATGATCATCTGGATTGATCGTGCTTGGACATTTGTTAATCGAATCAAATTGAGATTGAAAATTTCTATAAAATTTATCACATTAATACCATCGAATGATCAATCATCGATTACAACAAAATAAACATTGCACTCACAGATCACGGGAATATCAAATTTTTTTTGAATGGACTGAGGAATAATGCCGATCGCATGAAGAAAGTCAACAGTATCAAATTTGCTTATCATCATTTGTTTTTTTTTTTCGTTTTCATTTTCATTTTACAATTTGTGTTTTTTTTTTCTGTATTATTTTTTCGTAGCGATAGGAGAATATTGCCGATTCTCAATTGATATCTTATCTTCATTTGTTACAATAGAAGTCTATTTGCTGTTTCATTGTGTTCCACTTTTTCTTCATTTTTTTTTTTCATTTTTCGTTATTTCCATAACAATTATCATCCATTTGGTTCGGGTATTCGGCATATACGTATAGACAAATGTATAATTTCGATAATCGTGATAGCGATACACAATCAAAATCTAGATACAATTGTTATTGAGCAATTATAACACAAACAAAAACAGAACAAACTTAGATAACTTTTTATTCATTCATTGATAAAAAAAATTCCCGTTTTCTTTCGTTTGGTCGTCGGAACAATTTTTCGAAGCTCAACAATTTGGATGTCACGGCAGTCTGCAACTATTATTGCAATGTTGCACTACAAACGGGAGCAGCCAGAGCATTCATTTATTTGTTCAGTTTTTGTTTGGTTTGTGAATGAATTGAATTGAATTTGTATTTGGAAAAATGGGAATGGATTTGGAAGTGCAAATTTACATATTGGCCGGTGTATTGGGCGGCATATGTACAATGTTAATCTTTTTGATGGCTGCATTGTGTGGAAAAGTTTCGAAATTAAAACGTAAACAACGGGAACTTGAGCTTGGCAACATAACCAATAATGCGTAATTTTTTTAATATTTATTATTTTTATTATTGATTTCGCAAATTTTGTGGTATGTGTCGTTAACGAAGAATATTAATAATTCAATGGATTCCAGGGGCTATGATAACTATGCATTTACCAGCCGAACTATTCGACCGGAGGAAGAATTAGGTCGACGAGGCTATACACAATATGACCCATATAATCCAATTGATCGAAATCAATTAACGTAAGTATGATCGATTGTATTATGTATATAGAACAATTGCAACGTTCGCTGTAATGAAAATTGCAAAGAAAAAATTTTCTCTCTCTTTGAAATATTCAGACTTCACCAAAATGCAGGTATTCGAAAAATATCGGATAGTAACCAATCAAACAACCAGCAACCACAAATAATAAAGCAAATGGATTACTCAAATGGAAATACACCATCGAGCTATAATGCGGATGGGACTCGTGATGCGACTAGCGACTTTTCGGCACGTATCAGCACCGAAACCATTGTGATGGCCGGAAATGATACTGAAATGCGAATTATTCCATCCGATAGTCATAATTCAAATTATCCACCACAATTTTTAGGCATTCCACCGCCACCTGCTTTTGCCAATCATTTTAATACGCAAATTGATACGAATGCAACTGATAAATGTCAGCAATAAAACAAATAAAATCACCACGAAATAATGTTTATTCTCGAAACAAATTTCAATGTGAAAATGTCATTTGTTTTTTCTTTTTGTGCCACAAAATTTATGGAGATAAAAATGATGATAACCTTTGCCAATGTTTAATATACAATATATATATTCGTAATTTTGGGCATGCAAAATATTCATTTTCAAGAGATGTCTCTCATTCCATTTGGCTTGACCGTCCTCCATCGTTTTTTTTATATTGAACATGGTTTCGTATGATGTGGCAGCACTTGTTGTTTTGTATTTGACAATTGTAAGCTCTATTATATGACTGAAATTTGCCATATTATTTCAAGTGTCACTTTCAGTTCTCGTACAGTACTTGCAACTAATAAACAAACAAACCAACAAATAAATTCAACTCGATCGAATCATTTCAAAATTGAATTGAAAGTATTTCGTTTTCTAAATATTTACAAACGTTTGGAATCGTAATAATAGTGCATATCCAGAATGGGGAAAGCCGAAGCTGGAACGCCAAAATATTTGGCCAATAAAATGAAGGCAAAAGGTCTTCAGAAATTGCGTTGGTATTGTCAAATGTGTCAGAAACAATGTCGTGATGAAAATGGTTTTAAATGCCATACACAAAGTGAATCCCATCAACGGCAATTACTTTTATTTGCCGACAATTCAGGCCGATACATTCATAGTTTTTCAAAGGAATTTTCCGATGGATATGTTGAGTTGTTGCGTCGTCGATTCGGTACCAAACGTGTTCCAGCCAATAAAGTGTACCAAGAATACATTGCACATAAAGATCATTTGCACATGAATGCCACCAAATGGTTAACACTTTCGGATTATGTGAAATATTTGGGCCGTGAGGGTATTTGTGTGGCCGATGAAACGGAAAAAGGCTGGTACATTACATACATTGATCGTAGTCCCGAAGAAATGGAACGCCAAGCAAAAATGGCCAGACGCGAAAAACAAGAAAAAGATGATGAAGAACGTCACATGGAATCGATACGCAAACAAATTGAGAAAAATGGCCAAACATCTAGTACAAAATGTCCGGAATTCACCGAACTCAAACGAGACGATGAAATGGATAAAATTAAAATAAGCATTAAACCAGCAAAAATTAAAAACGATTTAGCATTGGCATCGACAAGTTTAATTAATTTGAATAAGAAACCAGAACATACGGACACCAAGGATGGCAGCAGTGGAGCTGTAAAGAAGAATGAAAATCGAAAACGTAGCGCCTTAGACGATATTATGGAAATGGAAGAAACGAAAAAAGAAAAAGCTAATCGAAAAGATTATTGGTTGACAGAGAATATTGTGGTAAAAATTATGACAAAATCACTTGGCGAAAAATATTATAAACAAAAGGGAGTCGTTACCGAAGTTATCGATCGATATGCTGGAAAAGTGAAATTGTTGGACGGTGGCATTAAATTGAAATTAGATCAAGAGCATTGTGAAACGGTTATTCCGGTTGTTGGTAAATTAATAAAGGTATTAAATGGCGCGTATAGAGGACAAAATGCCTACCTGAAATCAATCGATGAAGACAATTATTGTGTTGCTATTGAGATAGCATCGGGACCGTTGAAAGGCCGTCTTATAAATGGAGTCCAATACGAAGATATTTCAAAACTTTTTACCGAATAGTTACCGAGGCATTTGGTTTTACTTGTGGCTAGCACATTTTATCTGTCTGTCCGAATAAAATTTTTCTCAATAAAAAGTTTTAGTTTTTAGCAAAAATTTCAAATGTTTTGATCAATCATGTTTGAATTCAGTCCAGAATACTACTTCTCTTGTCGCAGTTATGCTATGATTTAAAGAGTAATCGATTGATATATTTTTTTTGTTTTTATAATTTTATTTTTTTTATTGATGTTCGATATTTGCTTTTGTTTACTTCGTTTTGTTTGTTTCTTTCTTTCTTTTTTTCTATTTGCGGCAACGAAATTAATAATGTACAAGACTCAAAGGAAATAATAATAATTATTATTATTATGTATTATTATGTATTATTATTGTTATTGTGTGTAGAAAAACAACGGGAAAAAAAAGAAATCAAATAAAAAATAAAATGAAATCCTACGTGATACAATATAGTAAAGAAAGTTCCATACATATTTATTTCCGTCTTGTTGAATCACTTTGGGTTGGTGGAGGTGGCGGGCCGCGCTTGTGCAAATCCTATAAAAATGATAAATCATTTAAAAAAATAAAACAATTTATTGACAATTAATGGTCGGCCTAAGATATCGTACCTCTAAGTAATTCATCAGAATCTGTGATCGATCGTATTGAATGTGGTCCAACGTAAGGAATCTGTAATTCAAGCACAAATTTCAATTTAATTAATTACAGATATATATTCTCAGTTGATCACTTTATTTGTATCATGTGATAATAATATAATAATCAAAATATTGTGCTCACCTTTTGTCATTCTTGAGTATATCTTCGATTTCTTTTAAATGTAACGGATTTTCCTTAACTGTTTCGAAACTTTTGTACGTAATGAGCTTACATTCCTGTAGTAATTCTTTAAACGAAACTTTAGCATCGGTTGTTCGATCACGTATGTACTCACGAAATTCACGTTCACATTTTTCGCTGCTATTATATTTTAAATATCGTGGATCATCACGAATTTGCCGTTTAATATCTTTCCATGATGCTGTCAAATCAAATTGTGGCAATTCATTTAACATTTCACGAAATTTGTCGCGTTTTTTCTTGCCCAATTGTATGATATGATCATTAAAAATTCTTTCACGATCATCACGATCCAATAGTTCAACCGATTCCCAACGATTATCCTTACGCAATTGTTTTTTTACTTCTTTCCATGTGAGATCTGGATTACGTACTAAATCAGCCAATAAAGCATTAAAATGTCGCATCGCTTCGTCTCGCTTATGATGTTCACGTTCTTTGTGTAAATTTCGTAAATGTCCGGCCAATTGTTGTTGCACCTCTTTTTCACGTTCGACAATCGCACGCATTTGACGATCACGTTCCTCTTGCTGGCGATCCGATTCGTTGTCGGTATCTGTATCTGGGTGCTCACCATCCTCCTGAATATTTAGAAAAAAAATAAATCAATAAATAAATGAATCCCGAATTTTGAATGAAATTGCATAAAATTAATCACGTACGTGATCGTCCTTATCCGAATCCATGTTACTTGATTTATCGTCTTTGCTGTGATTTTGTTTGTCACTGTCTTTGCTGTCGCAACGTTTTTCACGTTTATCCTTATTCTTACCGTCTTTACCTTTATCCCGTTGACGTTCCTTGTCACGGTGCTTATCTTTGTCCTTTTTATCCTTTCGGTCACGTTCTTTTTCTTTTTGTTTGCGTCGTTCTTCTTTCAATATTTTACAATATTCATGGAAATAGTCTTCGCGTTGAATTGAATTTTCCACCGCTCGATATCTTTTATCGCTGTCAATTAATTTTTTAACGTCCATCCATCGGCTGTGTCGAGTTATTTCGTTGTATTCACGCAATAATGCCAGGAAATCCTTACGAATCTGTTTTGTTTCAATTGACATTAATTTATGTTCGAAAATAAAAATGAAAAGAGAGAAACAGAAAAAAAGAAGAAGAAAAAAACGTTTTGTATTAAAATCTTTGCAATTAATGGTCACGGCCCCCGGCCCTCTTAGACTCAAATTTTTTTTTTTTTTTTTTTAAAAGCGGACACAAATTTAAAGATACTTTAGATAAATTCTTAGTGAGCATTTGAAATAAAATGGATATGTAATTGAACGCGCTGAAAAATCAGAGAGAATAAATCAATTAGGAAAATAAATCAGTCCTGCAAAAAACAAAATATGTATTGGGTTTGATTTAGTCATTTACATTAAATAGCTGTCATGTCATGTGTATTAATTCGTCATCGCGAACCAATTAATAGATAATACATACGAAATTTTTGGCTCACTGGATCAGGCCTACGGATGAAACCCATGTTTCGTACGCATCGGCTTCAAGTTTAACAAAGAAATTATGTACACCTGGGCGGACATATTGTTCACTTCAATGCTGAACTCAATTTAAAAGCATTCAATTCAAAACGGATAAGTTAACTTTTAAATAGCAAAATGGTATCACCATCATGTGAGAACTGAACCGATTATTTTATACCAAATTGAGACAAAATATTTGTTGATATTTAGCATTGACCATTACATTATCAAAATTGGAAAAATTACATTATATTTTGCTGTGAGCAAAACATTGAAGCTAGCCTAGATGCTCACTATTCCCATTATTCATTCGATTCGAATCAAAATTGAAAATGTATTTTTGAAAAATTGGTCTTCGGAAACCGAAAATAAAAACTTAAACAAAAAATATTGTCTTATATCGTTTGCAAACTTACCGTTTCTTTTTTCTGGACTTTTTCGTCTTTTTCACGACGTCGCACTTCCAAAATATATTCATTGAACAACGACTCACGATCACGCATTTTTTCAATACCTTTGAATCGATCATCTTTACCATGCTTTTGAGCAAAGTCCGAAAATGATGATCTAATGGCAAAATGGGCGAAAAATGAATGAATAACGACAAGGTATTCGAATGTTTGGGATCACTGTGAATTCACTTACTTTCCATGAAGATTGATCGATTCCATAAGGCTACGGAATTCATCACGTTTTTGACGTATTTTATTTCTCTTTTCTCGTCGCTCCTCTTCGGCTCGTTCTTTAACATATTTTTCGAATACTTGCTTTCGTTCACGTGATGTCAATAGCAAATATCGTGGATCAAAAACAATTTTGTGCAGCTCCTTTTCCCATGTGCTAAACGCTGAAACCTATCGAAATGCCACACACAAAATTAGGAACAAATGAGCCAAATTTAAGAACTAAGCCATCATCTAAGTATATGGTGAACTTACATCTTTTTCCTTGAGCATTTCCTTGAATTGCTTAACACGAATTTCAAGTGGAACGAGTGCTCGTTCACGAGCCGCTTTCACTTCAGCCTCCATTGCAGTTTCTTTGCCAATATCATTTTTTTTATCATTAGATGGTTTGATTGAACTAACTAGATTCGTATCGGCTGCCGGTAAAGTGTCGGCAAGTTTAAGTTTTTTACTTGGTGTCTCATTTTCACCGCTGCTGGACTCAGATTCGGTTCGTTTAACAGCCAAAGCTGTCGATTGATCGTCAGTTGTTGTTTCCTGAGCTGGTGGTTTTTGTTTATCATCTTTAACCGTTGCCGTTGAATTATTTGTGACCGAATTTTGGGCCGAATTTAATTGTTCGGGCATTGTTGCAATTGCTTTATCAACATCTGATCGACCATTTAGCTCTTCGGGACGTTCCCATACCGATGTACGCGATGATGGATTATAAAAGAATACACGACCATCACCCGTCCATACAACGCACCATGGTGTACCAGCGATTGGTGTACTTGATATTGGACGACTTTTATCTTGTGGTTTGTTAGCTGCTTGTTTTGCCTTCTCTTCGTCTTCCTTCTTTTTGCGTTCGGCATCGATTTTTTTCTTTTTCTCTAGCTTTGCCTCTTCGCTTTCATCTGGCTTTGGATCGGGCTTTTGATTGAAATTTGGGGCCTCGAATTGTCCGCTTGCTGCGATCGGTTGCATTTGATTAACCATTGGTGGCATCATTGCTGTATTTGTTGCCATCGGGAATGGCTGTTGACCGGATGCCATTCGAGCAGCATCCAAATCCTTTAATGGTTGCGGTTTTTCCCAAACACTTTCACCTCGAATCGCATGATAATAATAAAATCTTCCGTCTGGTGCACGATGCTCGGACCATTCGGCAGCTCTAGCCAAAATTTGAGGATCAATCATGCCGGATTTCATCATTGATTTGGATGCATCGTTTTGCATTGGTTGTTGAACCGGTGGTTGCCAGGGCATTGACCACGGATTCGGTGGATACATGTAATTTGGAGGCGGCATTCCATAAGCAAATGGTGGCGGTGTGTTGAATTGAGGTTGAATTTGAGTGGGCGGCGCTTGGTGCAAATCAACCTATTGAAAAAATTATTCGCATGCTTAATATTTTACCACAGAATAAAATGAATGTCGACTGTTTGATTGATTTCATACTTGAGGCTGTTGTGAAACTGCGTTCATCATTGGAGGTGGTTGTTGTTGTTGTTGTTGTTGTTGTTGTTGTTGTGATTGCGGCTGTGATTGCGGTTGGGATTGCGATTGTGGCTCTTGAGCATTCTCTTCAATTGTTTCTGGAAATGATTTCCAACCGAAATTAAACGAATATGACATTTTTCATTTGAGACAATTTCCATTCAATGACTTACCATTACGGCTGCTGGCCAGACTGCCATCTCCATTGTTTATTGATTGATTTTCGCGATTCGATTGACCATTTTCTTCTGAATTTGATATTGGTGTTTTTTGCTCATTGTCTTGAGCTGCAGCTGATGCCGGTTGTGATTGCATTTGAGTTCCCGATTGTGCCGAGTCTTGTGGCTGATTTGAAGGTTGTTGTTGTTGTTGTTGTTGCTGCTGCTGTTGTTGTTGTTGTTGTTGTTGTTGATTTTTGGCAGCCTGCATCGCCTCTATTTCACTTTGACTCATAATTTTCACAAATTGCCCTTCCGGCCGTGTCCATGTTGTTTCCCGTGTAATCGCATGATAATAATATGATTTTCCCTCTGTTTTTATTTCTACCCATAGTTCAACTGGACTGTTAAATTGTCCCATGTGCCCAGGCCTAGATTCAAATGATAATTATAATAATTATTATTTAAAATAAAATGCACATGGTGGACATTAGCCTGTTGCCTGGACCCAAATTGCGACTGGCTAATGGATATTGAACATACATTGGTGAAGCGGCATTCCAGTTTTGATCCTGAAAATTTCGCGGTGGGGCAGCACGACCGCCTCGAAAAAATTGTGGATTACCTCGGCGTGGTTGACACATTTGATTCGGTGCAAAACCACGTCCTCGAAATCGAGGTGATATTGCACCGGCATTCCATCGTCCCCTGTGATTATTCGATAGTTTTTTTTTTTTGGAATTTAATATAAACGAGAAAAAAAAAACAGTTAAAATTATTTTCTAATATTTACCGGAATCCACCACGATTGGCCGCTTGAAATCTTTGATCAACACCATCTTCGGTATCAACATTGTCAAAGTCCGGCTGTGGTGCATTTGAATCGTCGAAAAATTCCTCATCAGCATTGAATGGTTTTTCATTTTGTTCTAATATGTCATTTGATTCGCTTTTTACGCCAGCCTCATCATTATTTGTGTCCATATTACTTTTGTTATTTATCAATGGTAACCAAACTCAACACATTCACGATATCGCGGTGATGCCAATTCCAAAACAGACTCAATATTGTGTTCGAAATCGAATACAAGAAAAAACAAAAAATTCCTCGTTGAAATCAATCAATTCGAATCTGTCATTCAAATGTTTGAGCGATAGCTTTATCGATGAAAATCCACCGCTCAGTCAATTTCTTTTATTAACCACTAAATTCGCTGCTGAAATTTATTTTGGTCGTTTTCTGGATCGAAAATTGTTTTCAATGCTTGATTTTTGACTTATTTTTATGAAATATTCTTCCTGTACTAAATATGTATCGTATTGCTCAAGAATATAAATCGATGAATTTTCATCGAACAATCATGAATGTTGGCGAATAAAAAATTTCTCGAAACACCGAAAACCGAAGCGATTAGATTTCGTTCTGAATTTTTATTCGCGACCAATTATTCGAAATTGGTTTCAGTTTTTCAGGATTTTTGGCCAATAGATTGCAAAAAAAAGATGAAAAATTCAACGTAAAGATTGTGTATGTTGCGGCTTTCACGTACTTTGGATACACTACACAAACACCAAAACGTATTCGGTGTGTCGCATATATAGAAAAAAAAAAAAATTCGTAATAATGGCGACTGAACTGTCAAACAAAAATGAAGTCGCCAGATTTTGCCGCAATTCTTTTCATACACGGCTGAAGTAGCGCTGTGAATACATTTGGACACTTTCAATCGGAACGAGAATTTATTCAAATTGAATAACAATCCAATCGAAATATGCGATTCGAATGAATAAAACAGCATTTATTTTTTAATTTGATTTTTTGTTTTCAATTTTTTTTTTTAATTTTGAATTTCTTTCCAACAAATTTGTTACTACTGTTTGTGTTTTCCAAAAACATAAAAGGTTAAACGAGCCTAATGATTGAATGATTAATCAATGGAAAAAATAAAAACAAAATTCTTTCACACATCCTCCGAAGCTTCCAGAACGGCTCCCGAATATGCAAGATCCCAGTAATGTTCTACTTGATGTTTTTGAAAGAATTCACGTGCCGCCTTTTCCATAGTGAACGGCTTGAATTTCACTTCGCCAAAATGACGACGCTGACTGGTTCCTTCCCAAACCAATACACATGAATTTGGTACCTCATTTCCGTCAGCATTTTTAACCATATCCTCATCCCATTTAATTCGATGCATCATCAAACGACGATATTTCTTTTGCTGTTTTGGTCCACCCTCAACCACAACCACACAGCAATCACGAAGCAATACAATCACACCAGTCATCATCAATTGCTTAACATTTGTTTCAACTTTGAATTTTTTGCTCTGAAATTCGTGTAGTTCACGAATCCGGTATACAGACACCGATACACCGCACGATATATCCTCTTTAACTTTACGCATTTTCTTTTCTCGTTTCTGTTCGACCGTTAATTTTCTGGCATTGTTTGCATCTTCGTGGGCCTTTTGTCGTTTGGCCATTTGTTCGCGCACATGTGATTCGATTTTTGTGGGATCCTGAACGGCCTCGTTACCAAGTGCTCGCATCAAATTTGCTATCCGTAGCTTTGGTTCCGGTGGTGCTATCAAACCCAAACGAATTTTTTCTTGCTCTTCTTTCCAAGCTTCACGTCGATTTTGTCTGCGTAATTTTTTGCGTTCATTTTTCGTTAAGAATACCGGCGGATATACGGGCTTAATTGGTTCATCTGAAATGGTAAAATGTTTTTTTTTTTTTTATTAATTGTTTCAATGTTCAATGGCAAAATGTGCGATACGAAATACAAAAACTACTAACTTGGTGGTTTCATTTGTGTTGGATGTTCGATTAGATTGGTGATGGCAGCTTCACGAATTGCAATATTATCGCCGTCCATTGTTTTCAGATCATTTGAAAGGATAACTGAATCCCACCATTCCATTTGGGGCACATCTTCGGCATGTGAATCCTGTTTTGGTGCAATCAATGCCAATTTTGTGGCCGAACTAATGCCCGTCCGTCGGGCAATTTGTGATATTTCATTTTGTAATTTTTCCAATTGTGCTTTCATGCGCATTTTTTCGGCCATTTGATGAAATTTGCCGGGCTCATGAAATCGAAGTGATCGTTTTGTTCGGACTGCAGCCTTAATTGTGATTCGATCATCAAAAAATTTATTCGATGGATCATCTTGGCGATCATTTGGCTGAGCGACTTTATTGAATGTTTCCTTCTTTTTGGCACGGATATTTGCCTTTAATGTTGGTGCCAATGTTGGAATGCAAATCGCTCGACCGCTATTATCGACCGTGCGTCCCTGTTCATCGAGAATCAATGGTTTCGGTTTTTCCTGAACTGGTGGCAATATTGTGCTCAACGTTCCCGACAATTTCGCCTTTATTTGGGCTTGTAACATGGCAATTTTTTTCGCTCTTTCCACATCATCCGGATTGGCTGGCTCCTTTAATGTGCTCAATGCCTTTTTTCGTTCTTGAATTTCTCTTTGTGCATTCGCCATCATCATCGTAATCTGTTGAGATGTTAGGCTGGACGCTTGCGTTGCACCCGCACTTGATATAATTGGCGTTTGTGAACCGGCCATCATTTGTATGGTCGGCTTTGAAATTAAATCGTTTCCACTGTCATGATTGTTTGTTTTTAATTTTTTCGTTATTTTGTCATCGTCGTCGTCGGCAAAACGTTTTTTCACTTTGGATGTACCATTTTTGTATTCATCAACTATATCATGAATCTTATCATACAAACGATTCGCTTTTTTACTATCAATCCAATTGATTAATTTATCGGCCGTTCGCTTTCTGTCATAGCCATTGTATAAACATTTTTCAATCACTGCCCGAATATCATCATTTGGATCGCCAACAATTTTCTCTACAATTCGATCGAGATCCGTTCGCATTGATTCAATGTCTCGTTGCGTTAAATGCGACATGATTTAAAAAAAAATTTAAATATAAATTCACAAAATAACGCAAAAAGAAAAAGAAAACCAGAACAGAAAAATGAGAAATTGTTGTTGCTACGTTGTACAGACAGCTTCGACACCTCCTCTGATTTGAAAACGTTTATTTGTGTTTGGTCCGATTCGTTGGATTTTTGGAGGTTATGTTTCAAGCCGTCAAATACATTTTTCTTTCAAACAAAATCGAACACATTAAAGTTTCTAATCAATCAATTTCAGTTAAACGGAAACATTTAATCCACCAAAGTTCAATTTTTAATTTTTTTTTGTTATTTTCTCTTTATTTGAATGGAAACGTATGTAAAAGTCAATTTATAGACGAAATTGTTACTTTATGAGTGTGTGTGTGTGTGTGTGTGTGTATAGTGTCTGCATAAGTTTGTTTTTTTTCAATTCGCAACCGTCATATTTCGCCTCTGTCAATGAATCAACACTCCAAACGCGCCACACATTTGATCATTTATCAATTGCCCAACAAAAAATGCGTTTAAAGATATCCATCGGTTCAGCTGGGAAAATCATTATGTAATTCATTCGATAATAATAATATTTCACGAAGAAATATCGAATTTCAAAAATTCATACATTTCTGCGAAATCTTTAATACTCATGAATGTGTCACATGGTTGGAAGAATATTTGGCACAAAAACATACTCATCGACCCACATTGTTGACGGTCAAAGAAAAATTTGACAATTGAAATAAGCGAAAAAAAAGGAAAAGGTAAAAAACACACACACACACAAACACACACAAGATATTCGTAAATTCAACGTTGGCAACACTCATCAGACATATTGTCTATTTCTTTTCGGCACACATGGGCACATGAATTGACGATTGTGTTTCAGAATTCCTCAATTTCAATGTGAATTTTAAATAATTTTCATTTCGAATAAAAATTATTTTTTTTCGTGTATCATTTCAAAATAGAGATTCATAAAAATCATTGCAAATCAAAATTCATGTGCAACAGATTTGTGTTTTAGTGAAAGATTTAAATAAATAAATGCAAAAAAAAAAACCAAATTGCATGCATTTGAGACTTTCTTCTCTGAATTCATAAAGAAACCATTGAACATTTGTGCGGAAGAGACATTGTAAAGCAAAAAAAAAAAAAAAAAGAAGAAGAAGAAGAGAAGGTTTCGTCCGTATCGTGTGTGCGTGTGTCGAATTTTTATGTAGAAAAGTCTTTCTCTTTCTCGACGACCAACGGCGGATTCATCAAAGTGTGCGAATCGGTAAGATCTACATGAAATGTGATGCAAAAAAAAGCAACAACAATACGCATGTTCAATGTTCATTTCGCCGTTGATGGCACACAGTCGTGTGTCCATTGTGGTAAATTGGCAATGATACAAAATATGTGCCAATTCCACTATACAAACGAATTACACCATATTAATGAAATTGCATACACATTCATACGCAGCGAATATTGAAATACACAGCCAAATATTATGTATGAACGAACCGAAAGACCATCGCTCAGTCAAAAATGCACAAATACATTGGCATTCGGTGGGCCTTCGTAAGAGGTCTATTCAACGATTTAGCATTTTATTTCACATTTTTTTTCCTTCTATTTATTCTGTGTGTGTTTTTTTTTTGATTGTATGCGAAAACAGAATGAATGGTGAAAATCCATTGGTTGTTTTTACATGTGTGTCATAAAATTAAATGTAAACTTTATAAGAAAAAAAGAGTGTGTGTGTGTGTGTTGGAAAATGTCGTCACTAAAGGTGGACACGCAGTCATTATAAAACCATAGTGTCGTATCACTGTTTCAATTTCGTGTCATACAAAAAAAAAAATTCGAAAAACGACACGAAGTGACAGAGCACTGTAACAACAAAACGAAAAGAACCAAGACAGAGGAAAGAAGTCGAAAAAAAATAGAAAGAAAGAAAGGAAACGACAAAGGAAAAAGTTTCATCGAACACTTTTCGAAATAGAGACACAAACCGTACGAAGACGGAAAGGCCATTTCGGTGCGGTGATTCATTTTCTTTTTTCTATCAAAATTTGTAATTATTTGGAAGGAGTTCACTTTCGATCCCATACTGTTTATTCAATTATTGTCGTTGTGTTCTGCTGACAACGGAAAATCCCATTCGATTAGAACCATTCATTGTAGGGATTTTGTCACATTTTGTTGTTGTTGTTGTCGTTTTTTATTCGCTACGATTTGATTTGGCTGTTTTTTTTTGTTCAGTTCAATTTTCGGTCAGAAACAAACTCCACGAATCATTTTCCAACGAAATTCGGTGCCAGCAATTAGAAAATGGTGATTTTTGTGTGCTAATCAAGGCAAGCAGTTAGTTGTTTATCGTATTGTCATGAGTGTGATTCAATGCAAATGGTGCGCGTGTTTCGAACCGTAATTTTTCAAAAAAACGAAAAGAAAAAAAATTGAAAATTATTAACAACAATGCTCGAATTTGCGTTTAAATGCTGTCACTAACCTAAGTTCGGCAAACGGCCAGTCGCTTGTGAAATCAGTGATAGTTTGCAATTTTTAATATTCGATAGTAGTCAATATCAATCGATTGAATGGTTCCTTTCATCGACAAAAAGACAAGGGTGGGGACATTCTTTTGAAGACACATGTGAACGCATTTTGCCCTTTTTCGTGATTGCATTGAGCGTTAGTGAAAATTCCCGAAAAATTCCCGGAAAATTCGGAAAAATCAAAGACCAATGCAGCAAACAGCAATCTAATAGTACAACATCGAAATCAATTTACGATATTGAACAGCAGCACATGAGCCACGCGCGCAAAACAATAGAAACAATATGAGTAACAAGGACGGCTATAAACCGAAAAATACGCAAAAAGAGATTGTGCGATAGTCGTGCACAAAATTTCGAATCAAACTGGATTTGGTTGGAAAATATCGGTTTTTTTCGTTGTGTGGTTTTTTTTTCTTCTTCATCGTTTCATTCGTTTGGTTTGTGGGTTTTTGGTTTCGTTCTTCTTCTGTTCGAATTTACACATCGATTAATCGAGAGCACACATAGATACATGTTAACCGTTCACCGCTGATCACACACACACACATCATACAATATTGACAAAAGATCGCGCCACATTTTAGTCATATATTGTCACAAAGAATGCAATCCGATTGTTTTCCATCCAAATAATGTCTTGACCATTCGATTAATTTAGATAACTCTTTCACTTAGGTTTTTTTTTACGTTGAAATTTCCTTTAAATTTGGATATGCATTGGAATATATTTGGTGTTGTAGTGTTATAGATTGATTTGCCACGAGACACGACACTCATTCGCAATTTCGTCATTCATTCACACAGGCTAATGTGCACCAAACTTATATGATCGCATTGCTAAACATGATGAAATTGTTTAAAATTACGGCTACTTGGCCTTCTCATATATAACCCACGTACACATTTCCACACTATATGCATGAAGATAATAATATCTACAATAAACGCCGAGTGATTCGTTTAATCGCACACACATTCATATTATGTGATGAATGTGTTTTAGCTTGTTGATTGATTTGCATCATCGTTTGTTGTCCACTTTGACATTTGTGATGCGGAAACAAAACATATTCGAAATCGAAGCACACCTCATCTTTTCCGATGACCGTTGGCCATCCATCCATCCATCGTTTGTCATTTGTAGCCCAAAATAGTTTTATATTTGTTTAGCCAACATCATTATTCATTTATTTGTTATAATTGAAATTTACAACAACAACAAAAATTGATCATGAAATTTTTCTTTGGTTTGCCAAAGCATTTAAATTTTTTCACGCGATTGATGAAAAGCATGCGTATTGATAGTTGCTATTGTTGATCAGTGAAATTTTATTTTTATTTTCAGATAAACAAACAAACAAACAAACATAAACGAAAATGAACAGTTTTACTGTGCATTCATTTTAATCGATTTTTTTTTTTAATTTTTTTATTCTATTATGCAGTTGAGTACACGAGGCACGAGGAGAAAGGCATTGAGTTACAGCCAAAACGTGAACACGACCATTTATTTAGTGTGGGTGTGTGTGTGTGCGTGTTTGTGTGTGTGTGTGTGTGTGACAAAGACGAAAATTCTCATTGTTGCACTGCATCCCGATCGGACATAAATATTAATTAAATTTCAATTTCGTAAATCAATCGAGTAAACAAAGTTTTCAAAATGTCGGGAGAAGAAACATCGGCTGATAGAAATGTTGAGATTTGGAAAATTAAAAAACTTATCAAAAGTTTGGAAATGGCTCGAGGGTAAGTTTTTGATTTGCAATATAAAAAATAAAAAAACAAAAATACAAAGAATTCGGATGGAGTTTATGAAACTCATTGTGCGCTTTGATTTGAAAAGGGGTTATGAACCGTTGACAGAAATTTATTGGCGCATATAATCGAGTGCGATCGCATATTTTCTCGCCTATTCAATTGGTTTGTCGCATCATCACGTCTGCGGTAAAATTAGATTAAATGCAGGCTGCCCTTCAATAAGTCATTCAATGAAAAAAAAAAAAATTATTGCATTCGACAAAAAAAAACTATTCAAATGAACCGTAAATATGTTGAATATCGATATAAATTAATGTTTTTTTTTTTCATTTTGGAAACCTACCATAATACAGACGGCAGCAATGCGACACACATAACCCCAAAAATTGATGATAACAATACGAATCGAATAATGCATTAATAAAATTTATAATAATAATAATCAATGTGCGTCATTTTGTTTGTTGAACAATCGATGCGCGATACAATGATACACATTACGATAAACGATGAATTAATGCTTGTTTTTTCTTTTTGTTTTTCTTTTTCTCAAATCAATTTTCGTTACACATAGAAATGGCACCAGTATGATATCGTTAATCATTCCACCAAAAGATCAAATTTCACGTGTTAGCAAAATGTTGGCCGATGAATTTGGAACTGCATCGAATATTAAATCACGTGTGAATCGTTTATCAGTGCTGGGTGCCATTACATCGGTTCAACATCGTTTAAAATTATACACCAAAGTGCCTCCAAATGGTTTAGTTATCTATTGTGGAACAATTGTAACCGAAGAAGGCAAAGAGAAAAAAGTGAACATTGATTTTGAACCATTTAAACCGATCAATACCTCTTTATATCTATGCGATAATAAATTTCATACGGAAGCATTGACTGCATTGTTAGCTGATGACAATAAATTTGGTTTTATTGTGATGGATGGTAATGGTGCATTATTTGGTACATTACAAGGTAATACACGTGAAGTATTGCATAAATTTACCGTTGATTTGCCAAAAAAGCATGGACGTGGTGGTCAATCGGCGTTACGTTTTGCCCGTTTGCGTATGGAAAAGCGACATAATTATGTTCGTAAAGTGGCCGAAGTGGCAACACAATTATTCATTACAAACGATAAACCGAATATTGCTGGTCTCATATTGGCTGGTAGTGCTGATTTTAAGACTGAGCTGAGTCAATCCGATATGTTTGATCCTGTGAGTGATGAAATGTATTTTTTTTTTTTTTTGATTTGACCCAAATCAATGAATACTAATAATAATAATGAAAAATTTAATTTTTCCACATTTGCAGAGATTACAATCGAAAATTATCAAATTGGTGGATGTATCGTATGGTGGCGAAAATGGATTTAATCAAGCAATTGAATTGGCAGCTGAATCATTGCAAAATGTTAAATTTATTCAAGAAAAGAAACTTATTGGCCGTTACTTTGATGAAATTTCGCAAGTAAGTTTCCGCATGGACTACAAAATGAACGATTTTCGAATTAATAATAATTTTTCGCATTGAAATTGAATGAATCCAGGACACCGGTAAATATTGTTTTGGCGTTGAAGATACATTAAGAGCTTTGGAATTGGGTTCAGTTGAAACATTGATTTGTTGGGAAAACTTAGACATTCAACGCTATGTATTAAAAAATCATGCGAATTCACTGACGACAACCGTTTTGCATCTGACACCGGAACAAGAAAAGGATAAAAGCCATTTTACTGATAAAGAGGTGAGTTCGGTATATGTATATTTGTACTGACTACTAACTTGAGCTAAAAATCAATCACAATTTTTTTTTTTAATTTGATTTTAGAGTGGCGTCGAAATGGAATTAGTGGAAGCGCAACCGCTTTTGGAATGGCTGGCCAACAATTACAAGAGTTTTGGTGCTACGCTCGAAATTATCACCGATAAATCACAAGAGGGCAGTCAGTTTGTGCGAGGATTCGGTGGCATTGGCGGTTAGTATTACTTTTTTTTTGAAATCTTAGGCGGCAACGGTGGTTTTGACGGGGATTACTCATAGAAAAAAAAACCGAAAAGAAAAAACCAAATGCGGCATTCTTTCTATTCATGCGAAATGCCAAAGAATAATAATAATAATAATAATAATAAATAATTAACAAGTGAATAGAGATGAAGATTGAATGTGAATAATAGTAAAGGCATGCAACGGATGATAATTTATTATCAACATCCAATTTCATTGGGCTCATCATCATCTTCATTTTGATCAAATTTAGATAGAATTTTTAACTAAAATGAATTTACCAAACACAATTATGTCTGAAACAATGAAAAAATCAATCTTTCTTTTTCTCTTAATGCTGACTAAACATTCGCACACATACACACACTCACTGGGGCTGTGCTGGGTTATCGAAACAACAATTAAAACATGTTCTAATGCATCCATCATGTTAATAACATACTAACCGATTCAATATACTGGCTAACAAATAAATAACAAAAAAAAAACAAAAAAAAACAGGCATTCTCAGATACAAGGTCGATTTTCAAAGTCTACAAGCCGAAGATGAGCTGTTAGACTTGGGTGATTTGGACTTGGACGACTACTAAGCGAGTTTATTTAACACGACAAATCGAATAATCGCGTACGAAATCTAAAGAAAAACAACACATTTCAACCAAATGAAATGAACATTAGTTTAATGAACCAAAATAACACTTTCGAATACCAATGACCTCGTGTTTTTTTTTTTAATTGAGTTGCGGCGAATACAAATAACAACAACAACAACAACAACAACGACAACAACATCAAAAATCTTAAAAACATTAATAAATAACAATAATAATTTAAATTTAATTGATAAAATTGATGGAGCACGGAGACCAATGAAATCGGCGCCGTGTCAATTTTTCTCCATCTTTGATTCGGAATTCATAAAACAACAAAATTATTACATAATAATTATTATTATTTGCGTGCAGTTTTTAAAGTGATGAAGAAGAGAAAAAAAACACAAAAAATGGTTTTTGTACATGGATTTTTTTTTTGTTTTGTTTTACTGGCGTCGTCGCATTAAGCGAATGTATTTAAAAAGAGAAGGAAAAACGATATTGCTGTTTAGGAATCTCGAGACCATACAAAAAAATAAATACCTCAACTCTTTCGGAAACGAAACAAATTAACGGAATTCGATACAAAAATGACCATTGCAAACAACGACATCCGTTGATGGTTTCGATTCCTATCAAATGAGACCATTCGATTTGTTACAGAAAAGAAAGAAAAAAAACAGAAAAAAACCAAATCTCAAATTTCACTTCTATCCGGAGATTTATGCGCAAATTAAGTGCTTCTGGCAACAATTTCTCCCCCAAAATCAAATCAATTCTAATGCCACTTACACATTTTGCACCAGCCATGAGCTTCTGTTCGAAATAGAAAAAGCAAAAAAAAAAACAGTTTTATTCGATGTGATCTTCGTATCATTTTTCAATCGAATATTGCACAAAATACACAAATGATTTGAATAATTCAATTTCGACCATAACCAACGCTCATAACATGCGGTCATTCGGAGCGAATTTGATTTAATTATTAAAGTTGTAAAGCGAATTTGCTTATCTTTTCCACGGGCCAACTATTTTTATTATTAAAATTTCTAAAGAGAATAAATCGCAAGAAAATTTCCGAATTTGAACATCATAAATTAATATGACAACATAAAGAACACAAACAATAATTAGGAATTAAATATAAATGAGATGAGATAGTAAGAAAATAGTGCGCTCACCATCAACCGGATAATGTTTTACATTTTCATCTTGTCTTTCGGATGTCCGACGCTTATCCAATGTCACAATATGCCAAAAGAGAAAAATCAAAAAAGAAAACAATAATCTTTTGGCTACCAAAGCAATCCATTTTCAAATTAACAATCGAATCGAAATGTAAAGAAATCGCATCATCCATCTTCTCATACAATATATGAATATATTTATCAAATAACAAGAACGTCTCCATCAGTCGATTCATGTGCATCAGCAACACCGCAGACACCTTTGTCAATGTATTTATTTGAATGAGAAAATAATAAAACTGGATGCATATGTTTGACTTCAACGTGTACGTACAGAGTACAGAGATAGCAATGATACGGCAACATGAAAGAAAAAATTGATTAAGTATTTCGTACCGAATATGTCGATACCACAAACACACACATACAATCCGATGCGTTCTTGTTATTTATGTGAAATAGAAAAAAACAATAACGAAAAACTTTGTCAAGGTACATCAATGATCAACAGTCGTAATTGTAGTTAATTTCAAATTTTATGTTGTTGTAGTTCTTTGGCTCTTGTTAGTTGCTAGTAGATGTTTAATTCTGTTTTATTCATTTTCGAACGAAAAAAGTAAGACAATCTGATCCAATTCACCAGTTTCGTTGACATTGCATGGCCTTCATATTTGAGTGATTATTTTCAACATTGTTGCTTTTTGCATTCAGATTTTCTCTCTTCTTTTATTTATTTTTTAACGTATGCCCGGAAATTTTCGTAAAACATTAGAATTTAAAGAATTGTTAAAATCATTCATTTTATGTCGCTCATTATTATTGTGTTTTGTTGAAGCTTTTGATGCCTGTCTTAATCACATAATTTTTTGTTTTCTTGTTTTTTTTTCTATCAACTCGCAAAACAAATTCAAAAATTGTTTATTCTGAATTTTTCGCTTTCTTTTTGCAGGAATCTTACGTTATAAGGTTGACTTTCAAAGTATGCAGCTCGAAGAAATGGATAACGATGACTTTGATTTGGATGATTATTAAGCAATTATGGAAATGAAATGAATAATATAGACCGCATGAGAGCAACATATCCATCAACTAAATTTTAAAAAGAAAAATTAATTTTATTTTGGAGTGCATTCTCGGCAATCACCAACAATGATCATTCAGCGACCACACATAGAGAGAGGGGGAGAGATAGAAAAAGAGAGAGAGAGAGAGAAGGAGAGAAACAAAATTTAAAAAAATATATATATAAAATACCACACACATACACTCTGCATACACAAATACACGCCACAAATACAAAAAAAAACAAAAAACAAACAAAAACAAACATTTTTGAGGACAAAAGAATTTTTCTTTTTGGTTTTGAAATTTTAAATTTCGAAAATTTCGTTGATAATATAGTAATTGATCGGCACACAACATGCATATAAGCCAAAGTTGGAAAGCCATATAATTTGAATGAAATATAACTGTAGATGAGGCCAATTCTGAAAAAAAAAACACAATTATACCCCATGAAACAAAATAAACACAAGCAAACACACTACAGCCAAATTCTAACAAAAGTGTTGAATAAAAAGAAAATCCGCCACAGACTGACAAATGTATCAATCTTTCTTTTAAATTCTTGTTTGCTTTTTTCTTCTTCTTTTTTTTTTCTTCTTATTTTGAACGTTGGAAACAACGTCCATTGATTATTCAATTATAATTGAATTATTATTATTATACACAAAATGATTTCAATTTAAATCGAAACCGAATCGAATGGAATATGGAATATACTATCTATTCTATTGGTACTTCTTGTACACCCTAATGTGAGTACGATTTGAAAGAATAAATAAAAATGAAACTACAAACGAATTTCTCAAAAGAACAAAGATTTATTTTCAATTTCTACATAACATTATTTTCGAAAATTTATATTTTTCAATTTATTCGTAGACATTTTTTTTCTAATATAGGCCTGGAGGAAGTTGCGTGAAATATGTTCCTTGGAATCTATTCCATTCAAACGAGTTGGATCGTTTCATTTCGATCAAGCTAAAATTTGTGGTTCCATTTTTGGTGGCCCATTTTGTTGCCATGTAAACCGTTTGTGGTACATAAATCGTAACTTTTCGTGCTCCGGCCAATTTTTCTCGTTCTGTATTCAACATATCCAATTGAAGAATTTCTGACGATTTAAATTGGACTAACTTCAATTTTTTTAAATTTCTCAATTTTTTAATGAATAGCAGAATATCGAACGTTTCTTTAAATACGTAAAGACGTTCGACATTAATTAGATCCTCTACTAAGATTTCATTTTTGGATTTACCAGATTTTTTCATTATTTCGTTCCATAACCAACTAACGTGGGCCCCTGTTTCAACATATTCGATCAAATGATTCGCATACGATCCAAGGCTACGGTAATTACAACCGATGGAAAATTGTTCGAAAAATGGCATTGAAGGCAATTGATCATCCCTTAAATCGTCTAACCCACTCACATGTAAACGCTTGAAGAACCCATTAGCGTGAAGTTGATGTAACGGATCCCATAAAAATTGTTTGTCTGTATATTGTTCATCGAAATGCTCGCAATTCAACTCTAATGTATCCAATTTAACTTTAGAATTGAGTAATGCATCTAAATTGACCGAAAATGTATCTAGATCGCATGAAAAACTACGTAGATTTGGATTGCGTTCGAAAAACTCATCAAGTTCATCTATTTTTCTTTCCATGCACAATTCTAAATGCTCAAGCTTTTCGTAATGTTTCCGAAGCCATTTAAAATGTTTACCTTTGTTATATACTTCAGTTAAACGAATAGAACGGACACTCCTACAATGCTTTAGAAAAATATCGTAAAAGTCTTGAGTAATTGTACTAATTGTTAGTTCCAACACTTCGATATTTGGCAAAATTTTCGATATGTATCCAACTATTTGTTTATTGATGTGTATTTTTGTCAAAGACAATTTTTTCACTGATTCAAATTCATTGGAATGTAATTTAATGAACCTAAATTTGTCCAGTTCACGACTTTTCTTCTTAATTCTATCATTATTACTAGTATTTTCTATGGAAATCCAAGTGATAAATGAAATAAAACCTGGTATTGGAATACACTTATCTATGCTAGCGTTATTGATGTCACCATCATCGTCTAACATATAAATACCATCACTTAAACAAAGAAATTTAGAGTGTGAATAATTGCGTGTAAAAAATTCACCGGTCATTTGGTGCATCGATTCACATGTTTGGGCCAATGAATGTAAATCTCTCAACGAGAGATAATCGAATAATTCATCGAAACAATCGCGATTCAATTTGAAAATTGAAGATGACAAAAACTGATGTTTTTCATTCGATGAGCCCGCAACTAGCATTGCATTCGAATTTTTACCATTTTTTTGAGTCTGCTTTGTTCGATTTTTATTCACACCACTCGCATTGCTGTATTTTCTTTGTGCCAATTTGATTAGATTGTTCCCCATCTCAGTAGTTTAGCTTCTTTTTTTTTTAGATTTGTTTAGATTCACTGCAGAACGCTGTGATATAATCTACAAAATGAAATGTTTTATTCGAGTTATTTTGTTTCAAAAGCATCAGAATGAACACAAATCAACAAAAATTAAACAATTCGAGTTGAATATGGCAATTACAAATACCATAAAATTTTCATTTGTGTGGGAATGATATCCAGTAAATTATATTCACCTATTAATTAAACCTATGTTAGTTCAAAAAAATCCACGTATTTATTTTTTATTCTTCCTTTTCCGATGTTCGAAATAATATTTCTAACAAAGTTCATCCGTTTTCATTCAAGTTTCAAAGACAACTGAATTTCGAGAACAAAACGTTGCAAATGCAATTCTGATCCTTAACATCAATTAGGATACGTAAAAAAGGACGAAGAGCATCCTTTGTTGTCACAGAATTGATAATTTCAATTTCCAAGTGCATTCCGGAACCATTAGAGAAAAAAAGGAACATTTGAAAATTGTTATGAAGATGAGGCAAAATTTGTTTCAAATATTTTAATTTTTCTTACCTGTTTTTGTATTCAATAATAAAAATGTCGATCAAATCGAATAGCCGTTTATCTTTCTGAATTCTAAACAATGAGAGACACAAGCGAACAAAATTGAATACGTTCATTTGACAGATGACATTTAGTAGTTCGCCGCACAAAGCAAATTCGAATCTCAAAACTAGTACTTCCCTCACGCCGTTCTACATTGAAAAATCAAATTCATGCTAACTCACATTAAAATCACGCGAAATCCACACATTTTAACTTCTTCATTTCATTTACAAAATTGATTTAATAGAGGGGAAAAAATTAAAACAAAAATTGCCAATGCCCAACCAAAGACAATGTGTTTCTCTTTGAATCCATTTTCGCCGTCTCTACTTACATCTCATCATCCGATCTGAATTGTCATTAAATACGAAGAAAAATCAAACATTTTGTTGTTAATTTTTTTTTTTTTTTTGCTCAGCCAATGCTTTTTAATCAATTTAAATCAATTGTTTACATAATAAATTTCTTGATGTTCTCAATTGACTGCACACAATTCTTTTGTGTAACATAATGTTATCATCGAATGTTCGGAACTAAGTTTTCTCCCGCTCTGGACCTATTCATATGTGTCTGGTGGATAAGCGTTGAAGAAAATGATACCCGATTGCTTCATCTTGAATTGAAAGAAGAAAAAAAAATTAAGAAAGAATATTCACGTTTGATTAGCACTGTAATTGTACGGCATTGAAGATGGCTGATGGTTTGATGAACTTACGAAAACAAATGTTCCAGCGAAAAACAAGACACTTCCGGCCAAAATTGCATTGTATTTTGCTTGTTTTTTGTCATGATATTGTTGCCAATCGCCTTCTGGATGTGGCAATTGATTTAAACTGGCTGGTGGTCCAATGTCTTCATAGTGACCGTGTGATGACATACGTTGTTGTACTGCCGCAACTAAAATGGATTTTTTTATTTCAAACAAATTTCAAAATTAAATTTTTTTTTTTATCTCTGTATATCCTAAGCCATACGATTAAGAATTTTGATTGGGTTTTTGAAGGGATCGCAGCAATCCCAAAAACCAAATGACAATTGACATCTCACACTATTATGTAATGTGAAAAAGATCCATTTCATGGGTCATAGAGCCTTGATTGGCAATATTAAATATTCATTTCGATTATTATTGGTTTCAATTGAACATTTTCAAATAAATGCTTACGATTTGGTTGGGCAATTGATCGAAAAAGTGGACGAACAGCCATAAGTCGGTTCATTTTGAAGGAGAAAAATTCTTTTTCGCTTCCACAAAAATCTGAACAATACAAATAAAATGGAATTTAGTTTGCCTTTGACAGTAATGTGTGTGTGTTTTTTTTTCAGTCGGTTTTCATCATCGATTGAAGCGTTTGATTGACGTTTCACATGTGAATCTGTTAATAGATTGCCGATAGAGGCGCATTGTAATAATTTACATTTTAGACGATATTAAAATAAAATTGTCTGTTGGATTTCATTTGCTGATGCAATGCATTTAATTAAAAAATTGATTAATTTATAATATAATCATGGGAAAAGGGGCCATTTTCGGTGTTTCGGTCAATATTCAAAGTTTGTCGATCGTATTACGTTCAATAGATGTCGCCATTTCCATCGAAATTCATCGATATCCATTCAAATGTCAACATCTGTTTGGTTTGTTGCACCACAACAAATCCAGAGTTTAACCGAAATATCAAAATTTGACTGTTTTTAGCGTTTCATTGAAACTTTTGTTTGTTTTTTTTTTTACACATAAATTGTTGAAATGTTTTGCCTTTAATGTGGGCATTATTTGAATGAATTTTTTGTTTAAAATATTTGATTGTACTTGAAAATAAATACGCTAAAAATGGATATAAATGCTCGGCATTCGTTGCTTCGTGAGAAGCTTGATAAATTGGGTTTCACGCAGACGCTTCCAATTGCTTCGATTGCTCTGGTATCGGCACTTTTGGATGATCTTTTGTTGGCCAACAATAAACTCAATGAATCGAAAAAATATATCGCCAAATTAGAAAAGGTCTGTCAAAAGAGGGGAAAAATTTTTTGTTGTTGTCAAATTCTGAAGAAAAAACTTGAATAAAAATCAAAAAATCAATGTCAAAAATTGTCTTCTATTATAGGAAAAGTCGGCATGGGAATTGGGTGTCGAACCTTATAAATGCGACAATTCGAGACTATTAGCCGAAGTAAATTCACTCCATTCGGATATAATACGTCAACGTGATACATTCCAACACAAAATTTTCGAATTGAACAAACGCATCCGTACATTAGAACAGGAGAATCGTCAACTGAGAGACCAATGTGCACATTTCAAAAATCAAATTGATGAATTGGAAACGCGATTTGAGGATCCAAAGCAAAGAAAATCTCGAAACGATTTACTTAATCAAAAGAAAAAACCATTCGTTTCAACTGTTCGTTCGGGTGATTTTCTACCATCGACGCTCAAGTCAATTGAAAATATGGACAATCCGAATGCAAGCGGCAAATCAACGAAATGTTCATGCCAAAATGTGGAAAAAAATGATATTTTCAAAAGATTGTACGCTGAACAAGAATTGAATCGTGTCAAATCACATTTGGAATTGATTGATTTGTATAAAGCGCAGGTAAGGTTGATGAAGTAATATTTCAAAAAAAAAAATAAAAAAATAAAATGGAATTTTTCAATCAATCAGCTTGACAGTCGAAACCGTGAAATAAGTCGATTAAATCAGCTACTTGTGGGTGGTCGACCGTTGGCTGCATTGGAAAAAGATTGCTGTTATCGTGGTATTCGAACGCTTGCCGATGATGTTGAGCAATTACAAAAAGAAAAGTCAAAAATTCAAGCCGAATATGAGGAAGCAATTCAAAATCATCATGCAGCCATTGACACAATTGCCGTTTTGAAGCAACAAAATCAAAAAATAACCAAAGAATTGAATGATCTCAAGGAAATTGCTCTTACCGTTGAATCAGAAGCGAATGATTCATTGGAAACATTGCATAAACGAAATGTAGCATTAAAAGTGTGTGTCGTTTTTATTTGTTTTTTTTTTTGTGTGTAATTTGTGTGCGTTAATTTGAATACTCCATGATTCCAGGCCAAATTGATCGAATTCAAGAAACGCATTCATGATCTTGAAATGCAGCTCCATGGAGACGGATCAAAGGTCGATGCGAAAGCAGCACAAATTGAGTTGCAATATTTACATGAAAAATTGGAAAGATCAACGGAACGAGGTGAGAAAAAGTGCAATGGATCATTCATCATTTTGTAATTTTTTTTTTTATTTACAATTTTTTTTTTATTCTATTGATTGCAGAGACTGTACTAAAATGCGAAGTGGAACGCCTGACCAAACGAAATGCAAAGCTAAAAGGTAAACTATCGGCTGAAGCATGCAAATGCAATTTATCACAAAGCCTAAACACCAGAGATGTTGGCACAATGACATCCATTGATCAGGCGCATGAATGTGCCGATCATCCATTGGACGTGAATCGATTGAAAATCGATCGAGATTTTTACAAACAGGAATACTTGAAACTGCTTGACAAACCGATCACAGACGCTGACATCGGTCGACTTCGACAACAATTGGCCGACAAAGAGATGGAATTGGTGACACTTCGAAAGGAAATGGAAAAAATGAAACGTGACAATGACCATGCAATGCCTTGTCGTTCTGTTGAAGCGGTTATTTATCGTTTGGAACGTGAACGAAATGGTTTACAAGACACTGTCGAACGTTTAACCATTGAACGAAATGATTTACGGGACAATTTACATTTGCAAACGACCGCACAACGGGAGCACATCATTCGAAATGAATGCGAAATTGAACGCTTGAAGCAACGCATTCGTGAAATTGAGAATGATAATTTTAATTTGCATACAGTTCAAGGTCCGGCCAAAACGACAATCAATCTACTCAAAGATGAATTAAATCAATTGCGCAAACAAATATCCGATTTGACGGAGGAAAATTCGAAATTGCGTACATCAAATAATCAAATGCGTTTGCTACAGGAACAAACGGAAAATGTTCTGTTAAAACATCAGAGTCGATTGACAAATAGTGAACGTCAATTGAACGAGGCAGCATCCAAATTGAATGCAGTCGATAGCAGTAGGGCCGATGTTTGTCGGGAAATTGGTGAATTAAGGGGCGAGGTGAATCGACTGAGAAATTTGAATACGGCCCATGAGGAGGAAAAAGACAAATTTATTGTGAGTTTTTACTCTCCTTCTCGCAAAATTGGTAATAATATTTCAGTTTAAAAAATTATAATTTTTTTTCTTTCCTCTGCATTAGGCTGACCTGGATGCAAAAACCGAAAAGATCTATCAGCTCGAAACTCAGGTGGATTCATTGAGAAGTCGTCTGATTGAAATGGAAACAGAAGTGGCCACGACACATCGCCAGCTAGAGTAAGAAATTTATCGAAATTTTATAATTTTTTTGTTTGTTTTTTTTCTTTTCTTTTTGAATCAAAGTCAATAAAATGAATAAAATATTCTTATCAGTAATGCTGAAAGCCATAAAAAGCAGAGCAAAACTTCATTGTATCAAATAACAACGGAAATGGAAGAGCTACGAAAACAAAATCAAAAATTGAAAACCATTAATGAAAATATGCATTTTGAAAATCGACGTTTAACCAATGAATTGGCAGATGCTGAGTGTACCAGTGGTGTTATCAAGGCCAAATTAGCCGATACTGAAAAAGAAGTGGACAAATTGAAGCATCAACTACAGCAATACGTACAAGAGGTTCAACGTGCCGAAGAATTGCTTTTGCGAAAAGAAGATGAACGAGGCGAAATGTTGGAACAATATCGAAATTTAACGCATGATGCTGTTGTTCTTGAAGGCACCAATCATAGCTTGGAATTGGAAGCGGCAGATGCAAGGTAATTCGGGCAAAGCTATTCCAAAATCCAAAAATGAAAAAAGTAAAATAATGCATGAATTTTGAGGGGTGGTTTTTTTGTGTTTGTTTATTGTTGTTGTTGTTTTTTTTTCCACAGACGAACAGTAAATGAAATGGAAAGCAAATTGGGTCAATTACAAATTGAAATCAGTGATCGCGAACATGAACTGAGTAATAGCAATGGCAAAGTGTGCGAATTGACAAAACGGGTGCATCAATTGGAATTGGATTTAGAGCGAATGCAACACGAAAGAAACTCTGCCCAAAAAGAGTTGGTCGCTGTCAAAGAACTTTGCAATAAATTAGATATTGAGACTGATAAACTGAATGCCGAAGTGAATGAATATTCAGAAATAAGACGAGAGGTAGGCGTGGTGTTGTTATACAACAATATTTTAACTTCGTGCTTCATTTCGAATGAATATTTTTTGTCTAATTTTGCAATTTCAGCTGGAGCGCGACAATGAAAAACTTCGAAGCGAATTGGCAATGTTTAGGGCTGGTGATAAGGGAGCTACCGACAGTCTAAAACAGTTGTTGTCATCCGCAAGAAAAGAGCTGGAAGATGAACGTATCACATGCAATCGTCACAAAAATGAAATCGATAAACTCAAATTGAGAATAGAAGAGCTACAGGTTTGATGTTCCGTATTGATCATTTAATTTGAGATTAGAAAGATTTTTCATTAATTTTTATAGAATAAACTGAGTGACGAGCATTCGAATGCAGTGCGACATGGGACATTGGCCAAAGAATACAACGTTCAGATTCAAGAGCTTCGAAATCAATTGACTGACACTCGTTTCGATCGGGTTCGTTCAAAATTTGAACAATCTATCGATCGTTTTTCGTCCATTTGACGGCACGTTCAATTTGATGGATTGCATAAAGATTGAAGAGAGAGAGAGATCAAAGCGTTGTAGCGGCTATACAGTGAATATTATTGTTTTTCGTTCTGATGTAAAAGTCCGAACGGAATTCATTAAAAATAAATATTTAAAACTAATGATTGAATGTGTGTGTGTGTGAGTGTGTGATTCTTATCACTTTTAATGGCATCCAAAATCCAAAATTAATCCGATTTACGGAATGTATGAGCAATTATCAATTAATATTATCCGTAATATATATTGTGATCGAATGTATCAAAATGTGCAGCAGGTCAATGGCAGGAAAATAGATAAAGTTTATCTTTAGTACTGAATTTTGTCTGCAACAGCGATTATATTCTTAAATAATGATGACTAAAGACTGAAATGTTGAGTTCATTGAACGAGTTTATTTTGAATCGGCTACGATCAGTGAAAGTAGTTCATGACTCCTGCAATAAACATAACAATTATTGAAACATTGTTGCCCATTCCAATAAGATTCTTCAATATTTTAAAAAATTGTGATGATTCAATGTATTATTATTCGAGCTGATAAAAAAACAAAAATGCTCAAGCTTCATATATAAAAAGCCTGTCAAACATGCATAATCAAATCATTTAAAAATCAGATCCAAATTCTTAAAGATGTCAGATTGTCCGGGTCAATACGTATTAAATTATATGTGCTTCCATTGTAAGTTGCAATGGACATATGTAACATCAACGTTGGATATGGCTCAAACTTGCTGTCTATGTTCACGAATCTTTAAACCGTATAAAATCGTAAGTTTTTCCTTCTCATTTTTTCAATTAAACCAAGTCTTTTCAAATTTTGAACTAAAAATGACAATTTTTTCATTTACAGGACGGTCCACGGAATAAACAAATGGGCAAACCCATTGTTAAAAAAATGAACAACTGACACCATACATTGGTGGAGTTCGTATGTCGCCTAGCAGTGATTCACATAAATATCAGATTTACAAAAGAAAAAAGAAACATATCAATTGGATTGAATTTCAAATAAACAACAATTAAATTGACTTTGTTTATAAACGGCCAAAATATTTTGTTTTATTTATTGATTCGATACTTGGTGTGTTTGTACTGCCGGTTTAATGCTCACTCAAAAACATCTATAAATGGGAGATAATATATTCCAAATATTTGCGCCTTATTTTCAGGTATCGGTTGGATAAAGAAGCTCATCGGCTCACAGTTTGTTATAACGATTTTTTGTGCAAAGATGACAAAAGTAGCGATGAAGCCGTCAACATCAACATCAACATCAACATCGAATAAAATTCAATCGTTTCATTATCATTGTAAAGTCTGTAAACGTGAATGGAATTTTGTTGCTAAAACGGCTGGTGGGCCGGGTCTTTGTGGTCACTGTAAACGATGGACATTTCCACAAAAAATTGCACCTCTCGAGAATTTGGCGATTTCGAAACCAAAAAAAACAGCGAATATAATCAATTAGATCCCAAAGTCACCATAATTAAGTGCCCCGGCATATGTGTAAACATTTGAAGTCGACATAAATAATGTATATAATCAAATGAATCAACGAATAAATGATGATTCAATTGTTTATATCTCATTTCGTAGTATAGTTTGCGACCGATTCGGAAAAAATAAAATTAAATAAAATCGATAATAAAATTGAAAGAAGGTTTTCTTTTGCCCGTGCATCGCTTGATCAACAAGTTGGATTTTTATCGGATATTTTGCGCGTTTTTTGAAGTGAAATTAAAAAAATTAAAATATTTTAAATATTCAATTCCACGATGGACATTTTGTACGAGTCTCATTATAATTGCGTTAAGTGCTCTCGTATCTGGCAGATAAATGGAAGAATTTTCGATTTGCGGCTAGAATGTATTAAATGTGGCTATTTTATTACACCATACAAGGTGCACAGAAAAGTATGTATCGATAACAATCCAAATTGGTCAACCATTTCCATTTGCGTATAAATATTTATTGAAATTTTGGAATGTGATTCATCTGTTTCAGTATCCCCAAGGAAGTCCAATTGTGAAATTGATTAAAAATAAATAAAATAAATTGTTCAAAATGCAAAATAAGCAAAATAAAAGAAACTTTGAATCACAAATGGAATTTATGTTTTTTGTTTTTATTTTGATTGGAACTCGATTCGGCAGCAACAAAGTACATTCCAATCCTTGGACATTGTGATTGAAAATTGAGCTATGGTGAGGTAAATTTGTTGTGGAAATTGAAGAATATCAAATGATGTTGCACTGGTTCGTCTGATTAATCGATTGAGCCAAGTGTCAGGAGATAAAATTCCATTTTTAATTGAATTATAATAATAATGCGTCAATCAGAATATTGCCAACTCAGAATATAGGATATTAATCATTTTAAAGATTTGCGTTCAACGAGTAAACAGCGGAAGATATTTAAACAACAATGAATTCCTCAACTAAACATTGATCATTGGATATTGTGTGCGATACACATAAATGCGGCTGATATTGTTTATTATTATTATTATTATTATTTTAGGAATGTGTCTGATGAAAAACAAATCAAAACCATTTCGAAAATTGCGATTGAAAAATTATCCGGTTCGCATTAATTTAGCGACAGTGATCCAAAATGGAAAGTCAATCGACCGCTTACCAGCTATTTTATTCATGCATATATTGTGCATGTAAATGGACATTCATAACTAACCAGCAAACCATTAATCAAACATGTCCCAAATGTAATTGTTTTTGTAGCCCATACAATAAGGTAAACAAACACATTTTCGCCTAATATATCCAAATCTATTCCCAAATTTAAAAATAACAATTCTCAAAATAATCACTTGTACCTTCATATACCATTCACAGGTTCCAATCAGACAGCGACACCATATTGGCATTATACCGCATTGACATTTCGATCAAATGATTTTATTATTAAATATTATTGTTCCGATTCCGAATCGATTCAACAAAATAATTGAATTCAAAAAAAAAAAAAAGAAAGAATGAAAGAATGTCGGCTGTAATAAAATCTCGAAGAGTGTCGAATGACACATTGTTAAATAAAATTTTTCCAATTCAAATAAAGTCATTTTCGGTTGAAGCCTATTGTGTTTCTCTTTTACTTTGTCGCATTGTTCTTGTCGGGCAAGTGCAACGAAACTGTCTGACAGCGAAAAATATGAAGCGCATAAACATGAAAATTAGCAAAACATCATTCGATTGGTTGGTGGTTTTTTTTTTGGTTTGACAGTTCGCAAGAAAATTTGTATTTGCGCCAAGTCAGAGGAGCATCACATTCAGTTCAGTAAAAATACCATGGACCCGAAATTAAATCATTTAAAAAAGATTTTCAGATCACTACTGTTGCCAGAAAAGAACGGACTTACAATGGTTAATTTTAGAAAACTTTATCTCGAAATGGAAGGCGAAGAGATTCCATACAGACGCTTTGGTTTCAACACCGACATAGAATTACTCAAATCGATGAATGGTGTTGTTCATTTGGTATGTGGCGGCCATATTTTTATTTTTATTTTCATTTTTTTTCTTAAATTGAAATTGCACTTTAATCAAATGATTGCTTTGGTTTTTCTTCTTTTTTTTTTGTTTTTCATAGCGACTGGATGATTATGGTAATTTGAAAGTTTTGGCTAAACAATCAACGGAAAGCCAACACATTGTCGACCTGGTTGCCCAACAAAATAAAAACCGCCGATCAAAATCCAATGCGTGAGTCAATCAATTATTATTATGTCAAAATCAATTGTTGCAATTTTGGCGCAAATTTTTTTTTTGTTTTTCAGTTTCAATAAATTCCGAACTCCTCGGTTTAATCAACACATACAACCTTCGATTCAGTGGAACGGACACAAACCAAATGTGGGCCAACGAACAAATCAAAATACATTTCATTCTGGATCGTTTCATACGCCACGTGCTCTCAACTCGCCAAAAGTGCCTAATTCCACGTGCCAACAGCCAACAGCGAATTCAATAAAATCAGCCGACTCTGATTCATTGAATCAAAATATGATTTCAAATTCATCGACATTAATCGAAAATCAAAGACCAATCTCAAGTCCAGCCAAACCGTCCGTGGACACTTCATTTGTTAATTCAATGGACAAATCTATGAATAATTTCAGTCATTCCAAGGATCAATTTGATGGATCAACTAATACGAATCATCATGAAAATAATGCTGAAACCGATAAATCATTAATTGTATGTGATACACCTGACAATTCCAATGATGCATCTGAATCGAATAGTGAAACAGAAAATGAAGATGGTTGGCCCAGTTGTAGGGGCCCAGAATGGCCCAGTTGGAGTCCAGACGAACAAAAACAACAAATTGTGATCAGTGACAGCGCAATCATCGATGATATTGTTCCAATTGAATTGTTTCCATTGAATGATGATGCTGTCGAAGTGAACAAAATCGCTGAGCCAAAATTTGATTTGTTCAAATTTATAATTGGGAAAAGGTTAAAAATTCGCATTCCGCAAATTTTCAGCCCATACAAATTTTGGTTTCACATTGAAGAGGAAATTGCACATTTGGATATTTTAATGGGGAATTTATTGTGAGCAATGTCTTTCATTCGGGTGTCTGTGGATTCATTAAGAAATTTCATTATGATGTTGTTGTTCGTTTTTTTCTCTTTCATGTTTGACCATTATAGTTGGTTTTATGAACAATTACGAAGTGATCCCATCACCGTTGCAAAAATTCCAAAAGATAACATCAATGTTGGTCAAATATGTGCGGTTAAATACTTTGGTGAATGGCATCGCGGAAAAGTGCTCTACGTTGGTTTACTCGTCAAGGTAAATGTTCACAAATAGAAAGGAATATTAATAATTTGAAATTTCTTAATTCTAAATTTTGTCTGGAATTGTTTCAATCCCCACCCCCAGATTTTTTTCATTGATTATGGAACGGTCGCTGAGGTGAAATATGAAGATTTACGATTTTTAGCAAAAGATTTTGCTATTTTGCCAGCTTTTGCTCATCGTGGCATTTTGGATATGGTGAAACCTACTTTTGGCACATGGACAATTAATGATTTGCATTTTTTCGATAAATTCATTAAATTTTATCAATATAATCTGATTGATGCCACCATCACGAATATTAATGAGAAGGTTCATTTAATGCGACATTTTACTCATTGATAAACTTCATACATAAACTATAAACATTACGATTTCAGGAGCGGACGGTCTATTTCAAATTGACTGACGAAAATCAAACACCAATTTTTGATATTGCGGAAACTCTTATCAGGAACAATTGTGCTTATCCTACCAAAAAATCCGTAAGAAAAACGCACACATTCGTTAACCTATATTCCGCCAATGCCACAATCAAATCTATTGTTCGAATTCAAACTTATTTTCAGTTGGCTGATTTCCAACGTCGACACCTGAATGAAATTCGCCCATCGTGAGTCACACAGAATTTTTTTGCTTTCATTGGAATTTCTTTGTTTTTTTCTTTGTTTTTTTAAATTTAACGTTTTCATCTGATCTATTGGTAGGTTTGATCGGTTGGAGTCTGGAGAATATCCAGCCATTAAAGAGATTTTTGATTTCTATGAAGAGAAACAATTCGATTGGATTACATTCGATGAAATGAGATTAGATCTAGAATACGTGGGATATGAAACAATTGAATAATAAAATTCATATCGAATTGGGGATGAAGGATGAAAAGCAGATCAAAATAATTTACAAAACTTTGCTGAATCGAAAGATTTTAAAATTGAAATTTTAATCAAAAATACTAATGCGCTTTTACTGTAAGTCCAAGTAAGATTGACTTTTTTTTGGATTGAATGAATGAAAAAATATAATAATTTTTAAAACCATAGAAACCATGTTGAACCATTTGATTGTGAAGTAAATAAAATTTATTTCGTTATGAAAAAATAATAATGTTTCAAAACCAAAACAGTCTGACGGCCCCCAAATTTATTGGAATCATAATCCGCACCATAAAAATAACAATTTTGCATCATGGTCGATCGGTTAAAGTAATTTACGTATTCTACGAGACCATACCAAAGTCTTTTAGTCTTTCGATTAAAAATCCATTTCAAAAAAAAAAAAAAAATTAAAGATCATTCATTAAACTTTACTTGTTATTAAATTTCGAATAAAATGCTAACGGTGGTGGTTCAGTCGACGAAAAAATGATTGGCCTCGCTCGTGTAGCATTAGTTTTTGGATAAAATGCCAACGGCGGTGGATCATTTGCTATTTTCCCGACTGCCATCATTGAACCTGATTTTCCCATTTCATTTGATCCAAATGACGATTGATTTCCATCATCGAGTGGAACATTATTGATCGTACAATGATCGTTACTAATTGTACAATGTTTTTTCACCTCTTTTGTTGTAAACGATTTCGTTCTTTTGAATGCATTCAATTTTTCATATCGTCGATGGAAATTGGAATGTGGTCCGTTTACATTATTATCATATTCCATGGATGATGTTGCTGTTTTATGGACAATTAATGCTTCCATGTTATTATCATTGATACAATGGCTGCTTAATTGCAAAAATTGTAAAGGATTTCGCAAATGGATTGGATCAGCACACCACATTTGCGTTGCATTTTTCACAATTGTTTCCAGTGTTTTTTGCTGTTTATTTGTTTTAAATTCCTTGGAATGTTGACGTTTGTTGCATTTCATATATGTCCGAGTTGCTATATGTGTTATGCATTCTACCGGAAAAAAAAATAATTATTTGTTAATAAATGACAAGCAAAAAAAAAAACCAAAAACAAAAAATTCAATGCCAAAAAAAAAGACTTACCAATTATTTGCCAAATATTTTGCTGATTGGCATCCAATGCATTACAAAGTTCCTTATTAAAATATTGAACATAATTATAAACGCCATGCTGTAGTCCAAAAATAGACATTTTATCGGCACCAATCGATCGCAACCAATCATGTTCAATGTACAAACACAATTTTTCAATGGATTCCGTGAAAATGGATTTTTCCTGAGCCCATTTTCGTATTGAATTCAAACCGGGTATCATATATTCGGCAGGCAATAGTGGCAAAACCATTAGCATTCTAAAGCAACTAGCTGTATTACTGCGACTTTTATCCCATTGCAATTGAATGAATTTCATGTAATCGAGAACTGAATCAATATAATTGAACCAAAAACCCTTTATCGATGCATCTGGAAATGTATAAGCGAGTGCCAATTGAGTTTCAGGATCAAAATCGGACATTATTGTATTTGGTGTCACAAAATTTGATAAATTTTCTCGAATATACGCAAATATGGCCGCATAAATGGCTTGAGTTTTGCATGTACAAATTGCATACAATATTGGAACATTCTGGCGGAAAAAAAAGAAAGAAAAAAAAAATAATTAATATTTCATTTTAAAATCACCAAAATAAACCTTCTTGTTTTTTTTTTGCACTCACATATGCACTTTTAACAGCATGCACAATAAGCAAATGATGTGATCGAATTCGGGCATTCATATTAATGGCATCATTTATATGAATCTCATCGATATGATTGAGCAATTCGATTGTTTTTAAATGCATAAAAATAACACATGAACTCTCATCATTTAATGTTAATGTTGTTTGATAAAATGGATCACGTCGCAAACCACTATGAATTCGAAATGTATTTGTTGTGTTGAGAATATTTTCTAAATCGTGTACACTATTTGGTGGTTGTGGCAATTGTTTACGGCGTGCTTTTCGCATTGCTGATTCGGCTGCCGTAAATGTGTACAATAATGCAGCGTCTTGATGCCGTTGGCTAGCCTCTTCCAAATATATTCCATACAAATCCGTTGTTTCGGTTGTGGCGCGATGGGTTAATACTTTTCGAAATTTATCCACAATAACACGATCCGGTTCGGCAGGATGATTATGATCGGTTGCATTTCGAATTTTATTATCGTCCATCACAATTCGGCCCGGACATTGCGTTTTGTATCTAGAGCATCGATAATAGCTGCCGGATTTCAAGCAATTCAAAAAAAAAAATAAAAAAATAAATATTCATCAGATCGAACAGATTGTTCATTGTTTGTTCGTTACCTTGTTTTATTCTTTTTATAGGCCAACCAATATTTATACCCATCCGCATACATTTTTGATAAATTTCAATTTCCACAATTCAAAGACGAATATTTCGAATTATTTCTATCGATTAGCTTTGTAGCATCCATAACATAATAACAAATGATTTAACCATATTCATTTTTATTAATTTACAATTTAGACTTTTAGTTAATTTTTTTCTTCTGTCTGGCTTTAATGCAATTTTAGACGAAAAAATTGAATCTTATTCGATGGTTTTTCGTAGAGGATTCATTGTTTATGATTATGCTTTGTGTGATGTATTTTGTGGTACATCATTTTGACATATGCTTGGCGAATGTCATTATCAAATGTCAATTGTAAGGCACTAACCGAACGGTTATTCCATTGTGTATTCAATGTCTAAACTCTGTAAAAATCACAACTTATTTTTAAAATTGATTTTATTTGTTATTTTGTCTTAATGATTCACATTTTGTTTTTGTTTTTGTTTTTTCTTAACTTTGTTTCATTTGATATATTTGATTAGCAATAATAATGCCGCTAACACCATTTTTCCCTGATGGCAGCTTAAATCCTGAATAGTCCAATTCGCCACGAATCAAAATATTTTTCATTCGTTTTTTGATTTCGTCCACAATAGGAAACCATTCTGTGTCATAAACGAAAACCCGATTATAAATATACTCTGGTCCTGATTCGGCTGTCGCTGGTTTCCTAATAATAAATTTTAATAAAAAAATAAAATCATTGAAATTCCATCGAAACGATTGAGAAAATTTACTTGACAACTGATAAGTTAAATGCTCTGTGATTTGGATTTTTTATAACATCCGTTGTAACTCTTCCCATCAATTCAATTTCATTTAAATCATTTTTGCAATGTTCGTTGCTTTCGCTCATTACCAAATCGGCCACAACAATCGTCAAAAGATTACGAATTTTTCCGTCATCAGTTTTTATTTGTTCCGAATTAAGTTTACCCTCAATGCAAACGTATTGATTTTTCGCTAAATATTCTTCAGCCGATGTGAATAATGATTGATTTCTAGTTGATATCACGGCCTTATGTGTTTTCCTGCAAAGACAAAATTCACCATGAATGGAAAATGACAATGGTGTCATCAATAACATGATTCAATTGAATGCATTTACGTAAAATTGCCAACAACCGATTTGATATAGAATGTCACATTCCGTCCATTCTTAAATACATTCATGACTCTTCCGCTTATTCGAACTTTGTGAATATCTGTAAATCAAACAAACAATTTTACTCGGCACAATTTTACCCTGTACAATACAACATCATTTGCTTTCTCATTTCTCTTCTCACCTGATTTGGGTTTTTCGGTTGTTTTTGTTAGAATGGCTACATTCTGCTGCCCATTACTACATTGTCTGAATAGAATTTGTTTATTGGTTGCCAAAATATTCGTTTGAAATACCCGAAATATCGAATGAAACATTTTGTTTTGCAGGTTAACAATAAATTGATGATGATTTTGAATTGAAGACAAAACGTCAAGTTCAAATGTCAACGTATTGAATCGTTGCTGTGCCAAAAAAAAACAACAACAACAACATCAAAATGATGAAATTCATTGAATGTTTCCCAAAACACCGAAACCATTTTTGCCATTGATAAAAAAGGAAAAAATATTGAAGTTTTCATTTCGGGGGGAAAAAAATAAACATTTTATTAATACATTAATTAATTAGCAATTGTAAAACAAATGAACATTCATCGCATTCAATATAAATATTATCATTTGTGTCATTGTTCGAATCATTCCTTGGATTGAATTCATTCGTAGGCTCGACGGTGGATGAAAATTCTTCAGGCAGCACAAAAACACCTCCACATCGACATGGATAAATGTATAATTGTGATTCTGAATCAAATTCAAATTCAGTGCAACGTATTCTCTCGTGTACGATGGGTTCTCCATTGAATTTTTGCTGCTGCATTTCGGCATCATATTGTTTACGTTTTTCTGGATCTCTTAACATTTTCCAAGCAAAATCAATCTCTTGGAATCGTTTTATTCTAATCGCTTTATCTGTTGTCTCATCAGTATCTCGATTGCCGTCATTCTGCTTATCTGGATGGTATTTCAGAATGAGCGATTGATATGATTTTTTTAGGCTGGCAGTTGAATCCGTTGGCTGGCAACCAAGTACATCATAATAATTTACTGAACTAGAACTCGTCATGGTATGCACTCCATACCGATTGTCTGAGGTGCACAGAATTAATAATTAAATTGAAAAAAAAAAAAAAAAATAGTCACCGGTTCGAATGCACGTTGTTTACAAATTGTGTTTTTTCTTTGATGTCCGAAACACGTTCGAATCGTTTGACATCGAATATTGGCAGTGCTGCCAACTATATTCGAAAATAAAATCCACTGCGAATAAAATCTGTATATTCACTTATCTCATATCAAATCTGATTTGACGATATAAACAATCGAAACGTCTCTCTGCAATACCTGTTTATCGCTCCGTTGAAAATTGCCAATGAGGTCGATAATTTTGATTTTAGCCATTCAATTGCATGGATATGCCGTAATTGCTGACAATCCGATTGTTTTGAATACATGGAACTTTGTGTCAGCCACGGCCAAAGGTAAACACACATTTTTTTATTTTTTTTCCAATTTTTTTTTTTCTCATTATATTCAAACGCAAAAACCGATAACCGTGGAATTCAAAGCAAATGTTAATAAATAACATCAATTCAAAGCATGGGAAATCATTCAAAATCCAGATCGAACGGCAATCGATGCCATCGTTGAAGGATGCTCGGTATGTGAGCGTGAACAATGTGACGGAACCGTTGGATTTGGTGGCAGTCCAGCTGAAAATTCCGATGTGGCACTGGATGCTTTAATAATCGATGGGTAAATTCGAAATTCGAAATGGATCGCACATATAATTAATAAGTGAAAACTGTAAACAATTGCATTATCATTCTCATTTAGAAAAACAATGAATATGGGTGCTGTTGGATCAATGAAAAATATAAAAAATGCAATCGGTGTGGCTCGTCATGTTCTCGAAAATACAGAACATTCATTTTTAGTTGGTGAACAAGCGACGGAATTTGCAATCAGAATGGGTTTCAAAAATGAAACCCTGTCAACTGAAGATTCCGACAATATTTGGGAAAATTGGAAGTCAAATCGTTGTCAACCAAATTTTTGGACGGTAAGTATTGTATTATAGTCGGGAGAACAAAAAAAATGAATTGAATGTGAAATTCAATTGTTAATTGAGTTTTCAGAATGTGGAACCCGATCCAAAAAGATTTTGCGGACCATATGAGCCCATCGAAGCTAATGCCATCAATGATTATGTTCACAGGAATGAGTTCAGTAGTCAGAATCACGATACAATCGGAATGATTGCAATTGATATGATGGGAAATATTGCAGCCGGTACTTCAACGAATGGAGCCAGACATAAAATTCCCGGGTAAATTTTTAGGAATGCCATTATTTATTTATTTATTTTTATTTTTTCAATAACAAATAGTTTTAAAACCAGTCAACGTTTCTGTTGAAAAAGGAGAGTTGGTGACTCACCTATTCCAGGCTCTGGTGCTTATGCAGTGAATGGCATTGGAGCGGCAGCCGCAACCGGTGATGGTGATATTATGATGCGTTTTTTACCCTCTTTTCTTGCTGTGGAAAATCTGCGAGCCGGCAAAACTCCAAAACAAGCAGCAAAATTGGCGATAAAACGCATCCGAGAATTTTATCCGAATTTTTTTGGTGGAATCATTGTGTTGAATAAAAACGGTGAATATGCGGCTGCTTGTAATGGAATCAAAGAAAGTTTTCCATTTTCAGTTGGTTCTGTGAATGGCAATGTTATGGTTGAAACAGTTCAATGTTCATAGTGAACGTTTTTTTTTTGTTTTCCTGAAAATGTTCTGAAATATTTTCGCACATCCGAATAAAACTGCCTCTTCTCGTTCATGTTCAGTCTGTTTCTTGCTTATTTTCTGTTTATGCTGATTTCATGTCTAACTAGATTGTACGACTTTTCGAAATTTCGAATCATTTTCGAAAATTGACGTGCGTGACATCTGAACAACCAGGGCAACAACACCAACAACAACCACATACAAAACAAATGAAAACAAAACAAACAAAACCCTTCCATCAACGCAATGAAAAATTAATTATTTTTTCTATATATTTTTTTTTTTCGTGATCCCATGAAAAATGTATTTTTAATTGGCGATAATAGAAAAGATGCCTTGGAAATGTGCACATAATTGTAGTCGCAACCAAATACTGAACACAAAGAAAACTTTCAATTACAGTGGCTTAAATTCACGTCAAACAAATTCCAGCAATCGATGGAAAGGGCATCGAAATACATCGAATGATTCAAATCTGAAAAAGTTAATTTGCCCATTTTCCATGCCCGGGTCGGCAACAAAATCAAAATACCTCAGTTACGCAGGATGCAAACGAAAACCATCAACATTGTATCAAATGTAATTCGAATATAGTTTCCGGCTCATCAATATTTCACAGCTGTAAATATTTAAATCAAAATTTTTGCCATTCTTTTCAGAATACTTCGTGACATTTCGAAAAATGTGAATGATTTCGATCAAAAATGGGATTTATCGCAGTTACCATCCAAAATAAAAACGGATATCGTTCAATTGAACCAAAAACTGAACAAACCAATTGTTGGCGATGCATTTGTTCATTTAATGTCACGAGAATTAATGCATTTGAATGCTCAATTGCCAATAGATGACCAAATTTTGGATTCAATTGCAAATAATTGCGCCAATTTAATTGAATTCAAATGTTTAAATCGAAAAAATGCATTCACCGAAACCGGTTTCATCGATTTCGTTTGTCGAATGAAGCAAATACGGACATTTTATGTCGAACATTCAAACATTATGAACGATCGAATTGTTGGAATGATGCAAATGAATTGGCCTAACCTTCGATCTTTGCATTTGATCCATTGCCCGAAAATAACCACCAAATGTAGTCAATCGTTGCGAGAAATGCGACTCATTGAACTCAATTTAACCAAAACTGCAGTAAGAATATCTTCTTTGCCCACGAATTCCCATTTTAATTGTTTGTTTTTTTTTTTCAATCAAAATTTCAGATTGACGACGAGTTCTTGAACAATTTGAAATATAGTGCGTTAGCCAAAAATTTAAAAGATATTTGTTTGCGAGATTGTAAAGTCACCAGCGAAGGATTGAAAAACTTGAACTGGAATGTGCTAGAGAATATTAATATATTCGGTATTCCATTAACAGGTATTTTGTGAAAAGACCCGTTTTCATTCAATGTTTATTAATATTTTTAATTCTTATTGTTCATTGCAGATTTGTCTTTCATACCGCCAACAGCTATTTATAAAACATTAAAATGGAGTGTTTGATTTAAAATAGAATGGAATTGAAATATAAACCAAGTCTCGGTCTAGCATGACATTTATTGATAGACTCAAAGCTAAGAAATAAGATTGCAATATTTTCAACAAAAAAAAAAAAAAAAATAGGAATTCATATTTGAAAAACAAATGACAAAAAGAGTATTTCGATTTGGGCGAAGAGCCAGTTCTCGAATAGGAGACTAACTATAAAATATTTCTATATTTTTCCTTTTTCGATTGTAGTTGTGTGAAAGTAAATCGTTTCAGTATTTGAATTTACAAAATCAAAATTTCGATATTTACAAACAAAATGTAAAATTGGAAATTTTTCCGTCTTTATTTTCTAAAAATTAATGAAACAAAATTCATTTTGAGTATATTTTTTTTTTTTTTTGTTTTGTTTATAGCAATAGACCAGATATGTGTGGAAACATTTTTGTGTGAAATAAATAAATATATTGTTATATATTTTGTTGAATAAAGATATCCGGAATCATTCTAATTGTTGGATCCATAACAATTAATTTTATTATAATTTTCCTTCCGAATATTGATTGGTCGCAGGAGATTAACTTTGGTGTAAATGTTAAATATTATGACTCCTTTTTCTTCGTGAATAGCGGACGTGCGCCATGTAATCGTTAATCAATCGATTAATGAACAATGTTATTTATCAACAAGCTAAATACAAGCTCATTCATTGGTCATTCAAATTATTCGATGAATAATTATTACCTAAAAAAAATTCATTTCATTTTTTTTCTATCTTTTTTATAATGATTGCATAATAATTCAGTATTTATGTTGAATCAATCAAATTAAAAAGAGCAGAAAAAAAAAAAGTTCTCTTTAATCAAAAATTGATTGGATGTTTAATTAAAATGCTTTTAAATCGTTACCATTTCAGCTGAGGAAAAAAAAAATTTATTTCCCAAAAATTCGTGTTTTGGTTCGGAGCGCTTTTTTGTTTACATTTATCATCCACAAAATGATAATTTATTTTTAATTTTATTGATTCATGTTTTTCTTTTTTTCATCAGCAAATGCTTGGTTCAGCCGAATAATGATTTTCTTATCTAACCTCGCGTCGAACTTAGTTCCAATTTTTCATAGTTTACACTAACAAACCATAAATCGCCAGAGAGCCACATTTCGGCCCGAAAAAAAAACACAAAAAAAAAAAAACTTAGTGAACAGAGGGACAGAAAGTGAACAAAATATTTGAATTCATAACAAATACATGTCAATGTATTATGTTTATTATATTTATGGATTTCTGTTCGTACCGAAGAACGAGAAAGGTACGGAGTGAATGGCACAAAATAACAATAATAGTTCAAGAATGCTTGGGTCGGAAAGTAGTTGGATTGGTTTGTAGTTTCATTATACGAACAATGAATATAATGAACAAATCTGTAAAGTTCCATTTGTTAACAATGAATTACAGAGTTGGTGAAGCGGTGTGATGATTAAAAAAAAAAAAAAAAAAAAATTAACGGTTTTACCGGATTGCCCGGCGAAACGATTGGGCAACAGTAGATGCTTGAATTGAAAATTCTGATGGAATTTTAAGAATGATTACAAAACAAATGGTGAATATGGATGATAATAGAGTGAAAAAAGTGGACAGTAAAAAACATAAAAATGTCGTTATTCAACTACAATTACAGATTTACGGCTACCTAAGAATCAATGAGTGAAGATTAAACCGACGATAATCAATCAAATTTTGTTAAAGAAATTAATTTTTTTTTTTTTTTTAACAAAACCACAGACATGTGTCAATTGATGAATTTCTAAACGATTTTATATGTTATTCATTTGTCATTTGTCATTTGACGATTTGAATAAATTCGGTACAATGTTCAATGTTCAATTTATGTCCATTACGTAAATGACATTCGTATCGCTTTTGTTTAAATTATTTTTTGGCTGAGTTTCACAAAATTTTCGTTATTTTGTCAACTTTAAAAAAGCAATAAAAGCATATTGATTAGAAATCATTTTTCGTTCGTGTAGCATTTCATGTGACATCGGAAGATTTTAATAGCGACAATGAAAGGCTTCGCTACAAAATTATCTAGCAATTAAAATCGAAAATATTTTCCGAATGCAGACGAAAAAAAAGTAAGTATCAGTTCCCCGTCGCTCAAAGTATCTTTTCATTGGATTCGTGTATACATGATAATAATAATCACATAATCTTTGAATCACTATCGAAAAATGGTCGAATAAATGTTAAATTCTCAATTTGAAGTGAGTTCACAGGTGGGTTCGTATGTTTTGAATCTTTTTGAAATTTTGAATATTTCGACCATATTTCAATTCGATCAATATTCATCAATACAATTATATAATAATGTGCCGAGAAATGCGAGGTGCCAGCCAGACGAAAATGGAAAATAATGCTTAATTTTATCATTTTTTTTTTTTTAATTTTTAATTTGACGCGAATGGACGACCCGGCATATTCTCTATTGGTTCATTTCATCGGATCAATTTTCGTTGCAGAACAATAAAATTAGCATTTTCTGTTTTTTTTTTCAATCGCTCAATACATCAACACTCTCAACGCTTAGTTTGAAACGAAACAAAATAAATAAATAAATAATTTTATTTTTTTTTTTAATTTATTTCTGTTTGAATTGATTTGGAATTGACGTGATGAACAGTTTTCTGAACAATATTACAAACAAATCATGTTTCGTTTGCTTGCCATTGAGTGTTAACAAAACTAACAACACTGGATTGTTATATTTAAGATTGACCGCGAGCGATTTTGATTTGTGTTAATGAACTCTCTCATCAGCATATTCGAATGATAGAAATACAGTGGCATGACAGTGTCACAATTTTACATAATAAAATTTTGTTGTTGTTTTTTTTTTTCTCTCCCCGATTCGAATGGTCGGTTTTATTGTTCAGTTCTTCTTGGTCAGTCCAATCATCACCTATACACTATACACAGCACACATGTGCTGGATGTTCGGTGCTTCGTGTTCGATGTCAATGCAAGTGTTTATTTGACTTACCATAACACAATTTTTGTTTACTGTGAATGGTCTTCGCGCTCTTCGGATCAAAATGATTGATTAATATTGGCTAAGCCAGAGCTCCAACGAATTATGTACGATGCAAAGAAGAAAAGAAGAAGCAAAAAAAAAACCGTTTCGAATAGAAAACCGTTAGCTCAGTTTTACTTAATTTTGTCGTTCATATTTGTATTCATATTTCATATTGATGTTCGTGCTTTGCCACATCGAAAATGGTTTTATTTTTGTGTTTGCTTTTTCGTTCGATGTAATCATCGTGTGGCCTTCAAATTAATAAAATGTGCGCTCAACGCTCGCGCATCATAAATTATGTGCTTTCAATGTCAATGCGTTAATCCATTGAATCATTCGAATTTTTACTGGTTTTTTTTTGTTTTTTTTTCTGTTGTTGATTTTAATCGTCTTGATTTGTCAGGATTCGACATATGACGAAATTCTTTTCGATTTTACTGTTGAATTTTTTTGTTTTTTTTTTTTTGTTTTTACATTCGATTATATTTCACTGTATTACTCTTTCTCCGTTTTATTTCCATGGGCGAAAAAAGTACCATAATCTCACATAAATGATATTTGTATGATTCATAAAAAAAATTTCTTTAAAAATATTGGACAAAAAAATTTGAAAAAAAAAATTTCAAAGAAAAAATTTTACGTTGCAATGGGACGAAACGTCAATGAAGGTACACGTAATCTCCATTTAAAATGTATGGTGCAATTACTACGTTTCGTTCCCTTGGTTCACTGGCATTTCTGCAAATAAAATTAGTGATCGAACAATTCTAGGAACCAAAATTTGAAATATGTTTGGAGTCATCAAACGTTTTTGAAGTTTGCAATGAAATCATGATGGATGTAAAAGAATCAGAAAGTTGACAATCCACAGAACAGTATCGTTATTTTGTCATCAGAATGAAGTGAAGGAACACATCAACACATTATAAGTTGTCGTAGTGTGCAGAATTCATAAGAAATCCAGATGGCGCAAAAGTTTGACATTTGGCTATATTCGTTATAACTAACTACCTGATCGAAACCTTTACTTGAGACGGCCTGCTACATTCAATGATACTTACATGTGTATTATTTGCATGTGCAATGCAGAAGTTTTCAACTAACAATTTATGCATCATGTATAGATAAGTTAAGAAGTGAATGGAAATAACTAGAAAATCCGAAAAAAAGTCTAGAAGTTCAAAGAAACTATCGAAAGAACAGTAAATGAAACATATTTTGAGCCTAAAAACTCCGTTTATTTCATTAAATTGATTTATCAATTACATGTTTGAATCGAACATTGTTAAAAGAAAAACCAATTATCCCTTGCAAGGCTTCCAATTGCATGGACATTCATTGCGTTTGAACATAATGTAGCTCATACCTGTCTCATCCCGATGGCCATCAGATATTGTCCACATGAGTTTCGAAGCATTTTTCAATTCGATATTGATTTTTTCCATTGCAGCTTTATATTGTTTATACAATTCATCATAGGAATCCATGAACTTCAATGTTTCCAATTCAAATGTTTTATCGAATTGTTTCAACATTTTTAACAGCGATTTGGAATCAAATTTTGGAAGAAAGGTCACGAATTCTTTGATGTGTTTCAGTTTTCCAATTGTTCCTAGGGTATGATATTTCATTGCAAAAAGTTCCAGTGTTTCTAATGTTTTGGAATGTTGACCAACAAACTCAATGATTCGATTATCATTTTCACCTCTATCACGCACGTGGAGCTTCTTCAGTTTTGGCATATAAAATGAAAAATCCTTGTTCAGTCCATCAGACTTAATATAAAAATGTTCCACTGATGGAACTTCAATTGAGTTTGGGCTTCCTGACAAAAATAATTCACCCGGATATTCAACTTTCAGCGTTTTCAAGTTCTGCAAATGTTCAGCAATTGCATGCATTGTCTCCGTTTTTTTGGGCTCAAAGAGAGAAATCATTTTCAGGTTTGGATTTTTTTGAAAAATAGCTTCTAATTGGTCTTCTTTTATCGAATCGGTGTACAGCATTAATTCTGTCAAATTCTTCACATTTGCCAAGCAATTTTTATCGGCTACGGCTCCGCTCAGCGTCACAGATTCAAGTTCCGGAAATATTTCATCCAATTTGAATTCTTTTTTTGTCTCGCTGTGTTCGTGATAATGAATTTGAAAATATTTCACTTTTTTAAGAGAAGGAATGTCATCTGATAATGCTTCCCAGAATGTCTCATCATTCTCAGTGTAAATTCGTAGCTCTTCTAAATTTTTTGCACATTTTTTGATAGTTTTGTCGTGAATTTCCTTGGTTTGATCCCCATAATAGTCGAATCCGCACCAATATTGAATTCTCTTTACTTTGTCACCATATGTTTCGAAAATATGGAAAAGCTCTTTACAGCTATTGACGATCTCGAATACGTCGCCACCACGATAATATTCTTGGTTTTTACCATTAAAACAACGTGGCGATATCAGAAATATGTTCTGTTGTAAAATATTGTTCATTGTACGGTCAGTTGGCGGTACACTACAGCGTAGTAGCATCATTTTCTTCGTTTTGTAATCAGTTTTCTCTAGACTCATTGCAGCTATTCCATCCAAAATTTCCACAAGATCTTCTGCGTAAGCTGTAAGTAATATGAAATCCTTTTTGGTAGTTATTTTTCCAACCTAGTTAAGCCTACTGAGTAACATTTGCCACCTTTTTTTTTTTATAAAATTCATACATTTTTCTGCCGTTGTCCACCTTTCGATGTCTCGATTCATTCGATCTGTCGAATGATATCATTATTCGTTTTTTTGAAGTGATTTCTAGTTGTAGTTGGTCATTTGTAATTATGAAAAATATATGCAACAAAGAAAGTAATGATTTATTTTCCTATTTTTTTTTAAGTGTTTTCAGTTTTCGCATGAAATAGACATTTATATAAAAGACTTCAATCCAAGTGAAATGTTCGATTTGTGAAAAAAAATTATTTGTTAGATCGAAAACACACAAATCCTCATTGCTTCACATAAAATCAATCACTCGACTTGGTTCTTTGATGAAATCGAAATGATTTATAAATCAATTTGAATAAAATTAGTTGGATTTGAAGCATGGGCGTCCGCAGGGGGGGGCAGGGAGGAGCCGTGG
>GL501511.1:1826593-1845557 GCA_000149185.1 Mayetiola destructor
TTTTATTTTCTGCCCATTTTGTTTTATTTTCTGCCCAATTTGTTTTATTTTCTGCCCATTTTGTTTATTTTCTGAACGCATTTGTTTGTTCCAAAAAAAAAATTACCGAAAAAAAGTGAATAAAATAATAAAACAATACAGACACCTGGTAATGAGAAATGAGGGCGTAAGCGTAAATTGAATCCAACACTTGATAATTAACAACTTAAAGTTTATATTCTTCATTTTGTTATGTTCTCACGTTTTATGTTTTTTTTTATATATTTTATGTGTTTTTTTCTTCTTGTTTTTTTTTGTCGTATTCGAAAGTTGGTAATAAATTAAGCATTGAGCTAAACTGAGTTGGGCAATCGCTCAACGCTAGCGCAACGTTATTTCATTTGTGTTTTTTTTTCTTTCTGTGATTCAACACAATTTTAACAATCATTATCTAATTACAAATTGAGTGAAGTGGATATGGTGTACGGTGTTTGGTGTGTGCCCGTATCGAATGTTAAATGCTATTTCGATTGGTATTTCAAATCGTTCATCACAGTTAGTTTAAGAGTTAAATCAAATGAAATGACTATTAGAAGTTCTGAGAACGAAACCAATTCTAATACTTAATAAGAATGAAGAAGTATTGCATCCTTGAGTTTAAGTGCTATTGAACCGATACTGGCAACCACGCCAACCAACCACACCAACCAACCATTAAACTGTCACACAAAAGTTGCGAAACTTTTGTTAAAAGTCAATTTTTCTGTTTTCTCTTTCTTTTTGTGGTTTGTCTTCTCATTTTTTGGCTCAATTTTTGTTTTTTCAGTTCAAAAGTCAGAATACATTCTGGAAATTATTGAATGAGAATACTGGTGACTTTGGTTGATCAATAAAAATGTATAGAATGCCACCAGTTTCGATTGGGTTTGAAAAACCTCAAAATATATTTTTTATATCGTATGAGTGGCGGGGAAGCGATGGGAGGGGATTATAAACCACCAATTCGTTTTGTTTTGTGTTGATTTCATTTTTGCATTGTTGTTGTTTATTTCTTTGGCCCATGAAGCTATGATGCATATACGTTATAGTTGAAACAAAAAACAGATAGAACAAAAATGGGAGAAGGGAACAAAAAAGAACAACAACGAAAATAAAGTATTGGTGGTTGCATTGATAGACATGTGCATTGGGCATTGATATTGTATTCAGCATTCAGCAGATGAGATTGTGCAAATAACAAACCAAAGCCAAACCAGATCAAATCAAACGAAGCGGCAAAGCAATAAAAAATATATGGATATTTGTAATGTGTGTGTGTGTGTGCAATGTGAATCGTACATATGGATTGGGGATTGTGTTAATAGTGACATAAAATTGGTTCTTGTTTCGTTTTATTTTGATACGCATCAATCTAAAATCTTTCATGCCATCATCCACAATCCACATGGATATCACCATCAAAATTATGTCATTTTCCATTTGTGGTTTAGAATTTTAATGAGATTTGTTTATATAAAATAAATGTTTACGTTTGTCCCATTCTTGTTCGTTTTTTGTACATTGCCATTGGCATCGCTGCATTTATATATGCATTTTGCATCCACGAATCTCATCCGATTCGATGCTTTGTATGTACCTGTCTACGTGCCTGAAATCATTTACTTTAAAACACAAACAATTATTATGAATAAATTGTTACGATTTCAATTAGAGCTCATTTATTTGGTGAATCAATATGACATGTGAATGGCACGCATTTGTATGCTAATAATAATATTTATTAATAATAATCGAGTCGATGCCATAAATGATTATGAATTAATTTTTGATTTTAATTTGGAAATTATGGATTTTGATGAATAAAACAAATTAGTTGTTTCGTTTTCAGTTTTGTAGCTGTGATGAATGTTCTAGTAAGATGGATATATGTTATTGTGATGTTCATCATTGGAATGGGCGAATCTGCAATAGTTCCGCCACCATGGAGTGATCCATCGAAGAATCCATGCGCTAATATGCCTGGTGGCTGGCAATTACTTTATTGGCCACCGCTCAAGCAATGTTTCAAAATATTTACGGTAATTGAATGCAAAAAAAAATACAGCATCCAAAATATGTTATGAATCAATAGCTGGCAAGAAAAACCAAAATTATTTTCGAAATTCTCAGACAGGATATCCATGTCCAGATACAATGGAATTAACACCAGCTGCAAATAGTGTACGTTTATCCACTGGAATGACGTCCGAATGCAGATGTCCAACTGGAACAGCGAATCTGCAATAGTTCCGCCACCATGGAGTGATCCATCGAAGAATCCATGCGCTAATATGCCTGGTGGCTGGCAATTACTTTATTGGCCACCGCTCAAGCAATGTTTCAAAATATTTACGGTAATTGAATGCAAAAAAAAATACAGCATCCAAAATATGTTATGAATCAATAGCTGGCAAGAAAAACCAAAATTATTTTCGAAATTCTCAGACAGGATATCCATGTCCAGATACAATGGAATTAACACCAGCTGCAAATAGTGTACGTTTATCCACTGGAATGACGTCCGAATGCAGATGTCCAACTGGAACAGCACAGTTTCAAGAGTCAACACATTGTTATAGGCTGTTCGAGCAGGGACCTTGTGATAATGGACAATATTTTGCACCAGTTGCTGACGACAGCAACAAATCAATTGTGTAAATTTTATAAAAAAAAAAAAACAACAAAAAATTGAACAACAAACACAATGCAATGAACAGACATTAAAATGTGATTGATTAATTTTCTTTTTTTTAAATTCTTTTCAGACCAAAGAAACGTAAAGGAATTTGTAAATCGGCCGCATCGTGTACCAGCGGTATGGGTTATTGGCCACAGGATTCAAAATGCTATGACCTTTATACAAGAGGTCCATGTCCGAAAGGAAAACTTTTCATTATGGGAAAGAATCGACTAACCGAATGCAGGGTATGTACACAAACTGTTTTTTTGTTGAAATGCAATTGAAATTTGAAAATGTCTGATCATTGAAAAATATGTTTTTTCTATTTGCAGTGTGATAACAGTAACGAGCTCGCCCAATATTATTATAAACCATTAGGTACATGTTATGAGCATTTTACGATGGGTCCATGCGAAGAGCCCGGTAAAATATATTTACCAAGTGGTAAATGCGGTTGTCACATTAAATTGCCAAATTATCATGACGAAACCGATCAATGCTATGAAATGGGTGAGAAATCATTGGCCAAAAGAGACATCTTTGTGATATTGAAATAATTTGCAAAATAAAAAATTTGTAATTTCTTGTTGTTGTTGTTCTAAATTGTATATACAGGTACAACGGGTCCATGTCCAATTGGTCATCTATTTGAAATGCCTGTGAATAGTGTACATGATGATCATGCTGTATGTCGATGCAAAAATGGTTACACCAGCTGGTCAGATGGACAATGTTATCGCTTATATACACGTGGTCCATGTACAGCCGGTGAATTTTTAGTCAATTCAACGTCTTGCATTCGAAATCCATGTGGCAAAGGTCGATTATATTTTCCCGATGAGAAAACTTGCTATCGCATTGGTACACAAGGACCATGCATGTGGAATCAAGTGGTTGTATTTGATTTTGCTGTTCGTCCATCAATTGATGGCATTTCGTATAATGGTGTATGCGGTTGTTCGGGCATTATAAAAAATTTAGATCAAAAATGTGCACCCGATGAAGAGGATGTGTCTGAAAATCCATGCGAATCAACACCTGGAATGGTAAAAGTAAATGGCCAATGCTTTAAATTATATACACGTGGTCCGTGCGCTGAAGGTTTTTGGCTTGAACCGATCAAAATTACAAAACGAAATGACAAACGTGGTGCCCATTGTCAATGTCGGCCCGGTTATACAAAATATCAAAGTATTGACGGTATGATCGGATGTTATGCGCCCAGTGTTGGCATCGCAAGGTATTTAAATGGAAAAAATTTCAGCATTTCAATGCATGGCAAAGAGTTTATCAGTTCGTTTCGAACAATGCATGCGGCTGTCATTTAGTGGCAACAACATTGTTGTCGGGATTTTTGATTTTTTGTCAAATAAATTAGTTTTTATTACCAGTGGGTACAAGTGTATGTGATTGGATGCGTGTATTTTTCCCAAATCGAAAATCATTCGGCACATTGGTTATATATTGTTGGTGCTATTGTATTGCGTGTGTATTGTGTATGGCGTAGATCTTTCCGTATCCATTAGAACCTTAGAAAAAAATTAAATTAGAATCTAAAAATTGTCTATCAATTTTGTTTACCAATCGTATACTTATGTAATAATAGTAGAGTCTTCGTTCGTTCAATTATGTAAATATTGTATTTTCGGTGTAAGACGCATGGATTTTCGAATAATTTAGGAAACAAGTTGATGAGACTGACTTTTATGTTTGTAGCTACATAATGTGTGTGTGTGTGTTTGTTTTTTTCTCTCTCCCTTCATTCGAAAAATGGAAGTTTTTCTCGGAAAGTCGAATCGAAACGAAAGCCAAATGAACAATTAAACCGGCAACAAAACAATTCCTACAGACATAGGGAGCAAAAACAATAGCAAAATAATGGCTCTAAACAAAATTCCAATTCGAATAGTCTATTTTAATATCATTTTCAATCTAATCAAATGAAAATTGCTCTGTTTTCTTTTACTTTTTCAATTCACAATTTATTCGCTATCCTTGATTTATGTTTGTTTGTTTGTGGCTGCGATTTACGGATCTATTCTTTACTATCAATCTATTGATTTATTTATTTTTATCAAATGCCAAAATGCTTCGGCCGTTCTGTGTGAAATCGGGTTTGGTGTGTGTGTGTGTGTGAATTTAATTTGGTATATATCCTCTTCCCGTCTCCCATCCTCGATTCTCACTATCGAAAATCCACAAACCTTTTCGCGCAAATTGGCATTCAGAAATGGCAAATTTATTTGGCTAAATAATTATTTGTTTTTTAACTAAAATTCCTTTAAACGCTCTAAATAAAGAGGCCAGTCACAATGCATGTTTCATCTTTCTCTGTTTCTATTTCTTTGTGTTTTGCTTTTTAAATGTTTTCATATTCGCGGATCGCAGAGATATATTTCTTTAAGTTTCGAACACTATAAAATATTAAAAAAAAACCGAATTTTTTTGATTGCGTTAACGTGAATATTTCGTATCATTGTCAATTGAATTGATTTTTAGGTGGTTTTTGAACTTCTTTGGATACCAACCGGATGAGGAAATTCATGAATAATAATAATAGTTTAACATCATTAAAGTGTCTGCATTAATTTCATATACTATGCAAAATTTGGAACAACATAATAATTGACATGGAAACCAATTCGATTATATTTGCTGTGCCATATCAATTCAAATTCAAATATTTCAAATACATTTTATTTTTGTCCACACTCTAAGTTAAGTTTTAGAATTAGAGTATTCAGTGCAGTTTTTTTTTTCTTCTAAGATTTCGTGAATGATGTTAAAAGAATAAAGGAAAACAACAATGATTGAAACCAAAAAATCACAAATAATTTCTATAAATAAAATGAAATGCCAAAAAGATAGAAATTGGTAAGTATGAAAGTTTGAATTGATTCAATTTAAATCGAAAATGCCGAATGAAATACATATTTATAAATGACAAAAATTTTAATATTGCATCATTTGCCTATCTATCAAGAATATCAGTTTTGTCGATTTGTAAGCGGAACGACGTTCGCGCACTGTAGATTCCAAGCTGTGAATCACTGTGTCCACTTTTTTTCTGACTCGTTTTTTTTTTTTTGAAATCTCTCTCTTCTTCTCATTTTGACAATATTTCGACAATTTCAACCCGCTTTTAATCGTTTATTTTGAGCCACAAATGCTATTTCATCGTCAGCAAAATGGCATAATATTCATTTGACTCGTTTTTTTTTCGGTTCGCAACCGTATTGTATTATTATTATTATCATCAAAATTGGCAGAAAAAAAAGCATCCAGCCATAGTTGCATAGAGATAGAGAGCCACGCAAATGGGGAATCAAAAAAAAGAAAAAAAACATTTTAATCGAATTCATCAAACTTAATTGAATGTATCGAATAATGTATTTCGCTTTTGGTCAATTTTTTGTTTCCTTTCGCCATCAAAACTGGTTTTTTTTTTCAGAGCATTTTGTATAATTTGGTAAAAAATCAACGTTGCGTAAATTTAAATGATTAAAATATTGGAACGTGAATCGGAATGCTGAATCCGTATAAATGCTTGGCCAAACAATTTCCGAATCAAAATCATTCTGATGACCATCGTATTGTTAAATATTATGCAAAACATTAACACCAAACGATGAACCAATCGATGGCAAAAAAAAAAAAAAAAAATTACGATTGTGCATTTTGCATGCAGAAGAAAAGCGAATATCATAGCAAACACCAACAATCACAAATAACATCCTGAGATCCAAACCAACATGGGATGTTCACAAAATTTCAATTATATTGTTAGTAGTATAAAATTAGACATTCCCATCATCATTAATTTGAATGACAATCGTTTTTTTTTTTTTTTTTTTTTTAATTTTTTAAGAGAATACATTTTTTTGATCTCACCGATCGGCGATCTCATTCGCGTATGATATTCAATTGTCCTGTGGAAAAGGTAATAACGGCCATATGAAACCTTTTGTTGTGCACTGGATTCAAAAAATTGAAATGAATCCGTTTTCATTTCTGCAGGGAAAATATTATTTGAAAGATTTCAAATTGGATTCGAATTATTTACCAATTTACATAACAGTCGGTGATTATCGCATTGATTTAGGCCGTTACAAAGAAACGTCATTTTTTCGAATGATTTGGTACGCCACGGTTGCCAATGATGATAAATAATTAATCGAGAAGCGAAAGAAAGGAATCAGTTCAACGGATTATCTAGCCACACGTTCATTGTTTATATTTGTAAAATAACTCCAACGCATAAAATTTGCAATGTATTTTTTCCCTCTCTCTCTCTCTCTCTTCTTTTCTATTGAAAACGAATATTTCGCTAAAATAATAATGATTAAGTTCCACTTGGACGGGATTATGTTTCGCAAAGTTATTCAACTGAATAATTTCAAAGAGGATTGCATAGTTATCGTAAATTATTAGATCCTTTTTTTGCCTTTTAACTTTCAGTTTTCAGTTCAATATCGTCATACTTTGCTTGACATTCAACTTCTAGGCTACGCTCCAGCCACAGCAACAGCAACAACAACATTAAATATTTTGGATTTCAGATTTGGGCATTTTCATATTTCATATTATTTCTGAACGAAGAAAGTCTGCTAATTTCATAAAATCTTCTTCGAAATTGAAGAGACTTAAGAGAAAACTTTCAATAAGAAAAAAAAAGCAAAAACAAAAACGGCGCAAAAATGCCGAACGTGAACGATGCACAACTTTCTTCCTTTCGACCGGCAAAGGAAGCGGCCTCAAAACCGACAAAGAAAAATAAAAAAGAAACAGAATACGATACGGAAGAGAAAAAAAAGAAGCGGAATTGCCAAAGCGGTAGAAGGCAAAAGAGTTTTAAAAATTTATCCAACTATTTATCATGAATGCAACTCAATTTACGCACACCGGCGAATAGGCAACAAAAAGAAAAAAACTTTCAATTTAGCATCACGATGAGCATCAATTGTGTGGGTGTGCGCGGCAATTGGTAAAACCGAGCTATGTTACAAAAACAAAATACCGAAAACAAAATCATAAGAAGAACGAAAAAATTGTGAAACAACGAGAATAAAAAAAATAATAAAATTGCAAGTTTCAAGATAAGAAAAAAAAAATGTCCATGGATTACAATCGTAATGGGGCTTGTTCATATCAATTTCTTCTGTGTTCTCTGTGTTTCGTGTGTTACAATTGTGCCCACAATTGTGAAAGCAAAAAAAAAGAAAGAAAAAAACACACTAAGAACATAAGATGATAAGCAACGGTGTGTACAATGTACAGTGTATAGTATGAATTCCATTCCGTTCGTTTTAATCAAATATCAAAAAGTTAAAATTAAAATCGCTTAGCGCGCCAAACCCGACACATTTCAACCAGAATGAAATGACATTTTTCGATGTAATGAAGTCAGTAACAGACACACACACACACCATAAAATCGTAGAATTGTTCTCATACAAACATTTAAATTTTGAGTTCCACACAAATATAACAACATAATAAAATGCAAATTTTCAAGAAAGAGACAGAATCGAGAAAAAGGAATCAAGTGCCGCTGTTTATCCTTTCATCCTTTTGTGAAGATTATTAATATGCTGCTGTTAATACGTTCAAATAGTATTCGTCATTTATTCGGCTGGTGGAGGATGCATTGTCGTTAAGCGGAATGACCAAAAAAAAACGCAAGCATGAAAATGCAAGAAAGCGAAAATTGTAAATGTTCATGGGGATGAGTCATCAACGCAAATTGCGAATCATTTTCTACTATTTTTGGCAATGAAACGAATTCATTCAAATTCAATGAGTGCATCAACCATTTGCCATTTCCAAATTTTGTTGTTATTCTTTGTCGTTTCCACTAAATGTTCAGTTGATTCAATACCTTTATTCTGTCAGCTCTTTTTCCAATTGCACACTGTGTGCATTTGGTTGGTGGTGTTTTTTTTTTCTTTCCTTCATTTATTTTGTTTTCTCGTATTTCATTTTTGCATCTTCTCGTTTTCGAATAGTTTTTAATTTTCCATTGCTCTCTCTCTCTCTCTTTCTCTTTCTCTGTCTAGTTTTCTGTAAAGAAAAACTCGACGAGAGAGTTGTCTCGGTCCACATTGGCTTGTGATGTTTCAAAAGATGGTGCAATATAAACAACACAAATAAAACATAACACAAATGCCCAAGAAAAACAAAACATTTTATAAAACAAAAATAGAGGTAAATGAAGAAAAAAAAAACAACGAAAAAAGAAGGTATTAAATCACGTGGCAGAATAAGGCACAACGAAAATTTTCAAAGTAAGAAATTGAAAAGCGAATGTTATGAACAAACTGGCCGAAAAAAAAACAACACCAAAGCATGACTGAAAATCTAACGGAATCGAATATTAGAGGTTAGAGGAGATGACACCGCCAAACAAATAAATAAATAAATGAAAAATAAAGATTTTTCAAAAAACGACCAAAAATAAAGCGCAAAAAAGGGCAAACAAAGTAACAAAACTGATAAAACTGTGATGTGCTTACTTTGTTATATGCGTGTTTTGAGTTTTGAGTTTTGAGCTTTGACTATTGAGCATGGATGAGAAAGAGTATGTTTAATGCTTTCTGTCTCTTGCTTTTGTGCACTGTGTGCACAATCATTTTCTCATATATAAAGTTGTTTCGTTGCGAAAGAATCATTTCGTTTTATATAAATTGTTTGAATTTTAAATTGTCTTTCATTTTGAAACTTTTGCAATGCAATACTGTATATATTGTATACGCACAAACGGCTGCCCTGTCGACAGGATTTTTTCAGTCTTTTCGTTTTGCTTTTGATGATTGGATGTTACATGTTGTATATTTGAAAGTATTCAGCATTTTGCCGCAATTTGCCTATGCAATTTTCATTGATATCGAGTGTATTCGGTATTCAGTGTTCAGTATTCAGTTGCCGTTTGTATAAAAATGTCTATGTATACATTATAATATTGCCCTCTTTTCCCAATTACATTTTATGATCTGGTCGAATGGTGTATTTATTATTATACATTTGTCCGAAAAGTTGAAACTGCTCGAAAAACGGTAATAGAGAGCCACGACAATTGAGTAATTCCTTCATTTTTTTTGCAAATGAAATTTTGCTGGCGTGGCCATTTTCATTGCGTTATTCATTGTTTGTGTAATCATTGAAAAAGAAAACATAATAATTTGTAATTAAATGGATTTCGATGCAGTGAAGAATTATATGAAAAATGATGATGTTACCGAACCGATTGATATTGCATAGTATCGGTATTCCCTGTAATGCCATTTGAATAAATGGTCTCAACGAAAAGCTACCACTTGATTGGGGGCACGTTTCATAAGACCATACCAGACTATAGATGCCATACAAGATGATGATGAACAAGACAACGACGATGGCTACGAAAGAGAAGAAAAAAAAAAGAAAAAACTTTTTCCATTGAACTTGAATTTCAGTTGTTTTCACTTGAAATTAGATTTCTTTTCAGATAATTTGAAATTGAATGTGAATCGAGTGGTGCGGTGTGCAGATTTCTATTCTACATATATATATATTCAAAGCCGAAAAGTTTGCATTCTGCATTCACATTTTATCACCAGATGAGCTTTCATATCCTGGCATTATGTGAATCATAAAAATCAACCTGGCAAACCAAACTCTAAACTCTCTCGCAAAATTCAACAAAATGCCAGCCAGTTCAATGACTTTTCCATTGAAAAGCAAATGAGAACTTGTGAAAATGTGATTAATTTTCAAGCCTGAAAAAGAAAAATTGAAATATATGGACTCGTGGAATATTGAATATGAAAGATGAAGACATAATTTTTGGATAATTTAATGTTGGCCACATACGATGAATGAAAATTCCCCATGACTTTTTGATTTCGAACGAAAGAAAAATGAAAAGATGGAAGAAAAAAAAACTAACATCTGAGTATTGAATGGAGTCTAACGTGGACTATGTTGCTCAAAAGAAGAGACCAATTTTCGAATAAGAAAGTTGAAAGAACTACTTGATGGTCGAAAATCACAAGTACACGGCACATACGATTTTGAAGCGAAAACATAACACAAAGTCAAAAAAGCCAAGAAGAAGAAGAAAAAAACAACAAAATGAAGGAAATTGCAAAGCAAAGAGAGAAAAAAAACCTTTTCATATCTTCATTCGAAATGGTCGAAATCAGTCGTGGATATGAGCATTCAATGAACAAAATAATCATCGCAGCCCAAATGGGAAAAGCTCAAGATTTTCCTTGACTTTTCACAATGAAAATGAAATGAATAAAATGATTGCGATCGGGTCAGTAGCCGATGTGCATAGTGCACACGAGAGTCCGGAGAAAAATTCATTGTTAGCTTTGGATTGTATACGAGAATGAAAGAAACGGTGAAAAAAAATGATTGAAAATCATCTTAACACCCGTCACTTCCACATAGCGCTGACTTCTGTGCACAAGTAACATATACTGCCAATGATGTTTTTATTGCACTCTCAAGATATGTGTTCAGTGTTCAGTGTTCACTCCTGCAAAAAAAAAAAAACATTTCAAGCATTTCGTTTCGAGTGCAATAGTTTCATTTCATATGTTACAGCAGCGCATCATTTTCGTTTGCCAAAATTTTTCCGAAAAGAAGAGGGACAGAGAGAGAGAGAAAATGAGAAATAAAATTGCCGTTTGTCGTGTTTACGTATTGGCAATTCATGAAATGCAGACAAGTGGAACCGCGATCCGTGTAGATATTTTGAAGTCACCTCGTCCACCATATTTTTAATTGGATTTCAATTGTGAGCACTGAATGTGTCGATTTTTGTTATGTTGTATTTGGTTGAATATATGTATTTTCATCGTATTTAATTTTTCTTTATTTCTTTTTTTTTTTTTAATTTCCAGCATTTTGGGCATTTGACATTTGGCAAGCATCGCATAAAATAAAAACTGTGGCAAAATATTCCAAAAAAAAATCATTTCAACAAAAACGTGCAAACGTTCAAAATTTTTAAATATGTTTGCAACAACAAATTTGAATGCCAAATCAATTGAAATCAATGGAAAAGCGTCCATTTTCTTTTCGAATGCACGCATTCCATTTCCCACATGTCGATTAATTATTAATTTATCGTTTATATAGTTGCACCGGTGCGTGTGAAATGAGAAACGAGACGGTTGAAGCCTGGTTAGCCCCAAAGTGAAGCGGCAAAGCGGGTGCACAATTTACATATTGCAAATTTTCAAATTTGTTACATGACATTTGGTATATGCGGTGTGCATGTAATTGATTTGATTGCATGCATGTACAAATATGTACATTGTGTGTACACAATAAACTACCAAAATTGAAAAATTGATAAAATTGAAATAACGAATTTCGTTTCAAACCAAATCTTATACATGTTAAAATCAAGTCAATTATCTCGTGTTAACGTATTGCAATGGGCTCAACGATGATAATAATAATAATCATGGATTTTTGTTGTTGGGCTGGCGTTGATTGTATTAGGCCGATTTTTGAATCCCCATTTCATGTCATCATTCGATACACAATGATCCCTGATGACCAATCGCTACGAAAAATTCAAATCCTGAATCAAAAACCAATTTAAACAGAGCCCATTATTCTTTAATTTATTCGATGGATCCGAATTGAAAAATCTTTCAATTTTCCCATACAAATACAGGCTGCATAAAGTATAAACAGTTCGAACATGTTGCGGCCACCATATTCATTATTCATATTCTGGTATAATCTGTATATGTAAAATGTAAATTGTGTATGCATCATCATTGATATTTTTTTTACCTTTTTTTGATCATTATTTTTGATACATATTACAATATCACTATATTATTTCAATTTGTTCTCATTCTCACCACTCTCTACATGCATATGCAATGAGTGTTAAAATAAATTTGCATCAGAATAGAATATTATTTTTGGATCCGGTGTTTTACCTCGTATACGCTGTACGAATTTGTTGTTGAAAAGTTTCTATAGTCGATATACACATATAGTATTGGTATGCATTGGTTTGATAGTTGTGTAGGCATTGGGCATGGGCAGCCTATTTTGGTCTGTGTGTCATTGTCGATGCCATATAATCGGTTGTCTCATAGTTTGGAATTCGGTATTTTAGCTAAGAAGGATCTCAATCTCCATCCGATAACATCGTACAGCATTAAGCACTGAGCACAGTTCTCTCTCTCTCCCTCTCTCTCTCTCTGTTTCACGAATATTGCCTGCCATCGTTAATCATATACTATATTGTTGTTGTTGTGTACGCCTATGGCCCAATAGGTTTGTTTCGTAAGCACTTTTCAAGCAATAGAGTGAATAAATGCATGCAAAGTAACAAAAATAATATGATCCTGAATTGGGGTTTTTTGTGTTGTATTGCATGCTATATTGCTACCCATTGCGTGCTACTGTACATATATATATGTATGTTTGATGCCTTGCGACACACCGATATACGCTAAAATCATAAAAGTAAAATTTTTCGTTGGTGTTGTGCTCAAAAGTTAGACATGTATATGTTTATCGTCGATTTAAAATAAAATAAAAATTGTTGAAGAATATGTGAATATGGGAAAATTGTAGAAAATTGCACAAGAAGAGAATTGATAAAGTGTGATGCAACCATCAACCAGAATGAGAGATATCCTTCCTTCCTTCTATGGAATAAACGAACGAAACGAACGAAACGAACGAAACGAACGATGAGTATATTTGTGAAAACTGAAAAAGGGGCAAATTCAAAATGATTATAATGTTGGAATTTAATAGAAAATTTCACATCATTCGGAATGAGCTGGCATAATAATGACACAGCAATTTTATGCAAGTGTGTTTGGCTTCTTCTGCAGAAATTCATACACTAATAATCAAAATAATAATAAGAGTTGAATGAAGCCATTCCATTTGGATTAAAAATGATTTTAATTCTTTTCTCTTTTTGTATTATTTTTTATTTTTTATTTTTATTTTTTTGGATTTAATCGCTGATTCACTTTGTGAGTGAATCGCACATTTTATTCGTTTGTTTCACTTGTTTGGCGATCAAATTTCGTTCATTATGGATTTACTGCTATCGTTTTGCAATCTGAAGTCGGAGTTTATCGTTTATTGTTTCATTGAACGCATAAGCTGAATAGCATTTATAGTTCAAGTATATCGTTTTTCAATCAATTTTTAGCCATTTTCAGTTGTTTGAATTGGGATTGTTTCATTTTGGGCCATCCATTTATAGAGTTTCGATTTTATTCTTATTATTATTATTATTATTGTGAAAGTTTTCCATTTTAGATCTAATAAATTTTTCGAATAATTTTCGATGTGGCAAAGGAAAGAAGCTAAATCCACTTCTATTCACTACTTTTCAATTCAACCAATAATTCAAACTTGACCACCAACTAACTATACCAACAATACCAAAAATAATAACATTAAACATGGAATGGTAAATTGGTCAATAGGATGAGGGATGAGTTTATTGCAATTGTTTCGATCAACTCTGTTCAATCTGAATGTGAATGGCCAGTGTGACACACTGGAATGCTTTTAATTTTGAATCGAAAAACTTTTTACCACAATAAATTTGCACAAATGAAGTGTTCGTTCTCAATCAAAGCGAGAAAATGTGAGATTTTGTATTTTCGAAATTTATTCATGTGATGAATATCGATTATGGGGTTTTTATTTATTGATTTGATGTTTTATTAATGGCCAAACTTGCGAACTCGATTTGTGTTCGAACGTTTTTTTTTTTGCGGCAAAACAAAAGGCTGCCAGCATTTTTGAAACTTATTCGAATATTAGAAATAATAATTTAAACAATTTCAAAACGTGAGCTAAACTTTTTGCTTTCTGGTTATGGTTTAATGTGTGAGAATAGAGAGCGTATTTTATCATTGTGTGCGTACATAATATGTAATGCTTGATGGCCGTTTGAATGTGACAAATTGAAAAATTTAACTGAAAAATGGATATTAAGTTCATTGTTGATTGATAATTAATGGGTTGCCATTAAGATTTGTAATTTATGCATATACATTATACATATATACATGTACTACATATGCATATCGGGGCCTCAATGGGACCACAGCGAAATGAATGTCTTTCATTTGGTAATAATCGCATTGTCAAGCAAAATACAAAGATGCCAAAGAGAGTAGGAAATTTATAACAAGAATAACAGGAACAAAATTAAATATACATACGGGGATAGGAGCAGCATGATTTTTGCCTGCTGTTCGAAGCAGGATATTCTGATAACGGCTACTGCTGCTCAAACGGCTAGAGCAGACACTACTTGCTCAGCAAGCATTTACATTCTTATCGAAATGGACTCCATGGAAGGGAACCTTTCCAAATTGATAGGAGATGTATTTTTTAGCATTTGAAATGGTTTGGCATCGATTCCAGATTGATGGCTCTTAATATCAGAAATGATTTTCTGAGGAATAATCAGCAGGCTGCTAAGAAAAATTAGCTTGCTGTTTTCTAAACTTGCTGCTAAAACCTGTTTGCTCGCACCCCCGTATACATATATGGATGTATAGTGTATACACTGTATACTTTCATTTTCCATTTGGATTTTGGATCCAAATATTCACCATATCAAATATGAACGTTAGCAATTGAGCATAGAGAAAAGCGCATTTGTCATTATGGCTACGAATTCATCACGCAATGAAATGCCTATGGCCTATCGTATGGCTACAAAACGCATATACACTATGAACGACACACATAAAATGTGCAACATTTCACAGGATAAAATATATATGTAGTATGAAATGTATGGAATCGAAGCATCACCACTCAACACAGCAACACGAATCATTTTCAAACCGATTTTCATGATGACTGAAGAAAAATATGCCATCATTGATTCGAGAAATGGAGAAATTCGAGAGAGTCGAAAGCCTATATGCAGAATGTAACCGAATCAAAGATAAACTGAATGTAAATCATCTAGTTGAATCGGCAAAAATTAACCAGTTCTATTGGTGTTGCCGGTACGGCAATGACCGACGTTAAATTAAATGTCAACGTAATGAATCGGCATTTTTTTCTTTCCGCCTGTGCCATGCCATTTTTTTTGCTAGGGGGAGAGGAATTGGGAGAAAAAGGGAAAGGGACAGATCATGCCATCCTCTTCATATACATTTAACATCAAAAATTAGCTTTGGCTATGAATTGGTTTTCTTGCGCGACTATCAAGCTGTCACATGACCACATCGTAACTCATGAAACATATTTAATTTAAGCAATTAATCAAAGTTGAGCCCGCGACATTTGTTCGGTTCAACTATTTTTTTTTTGTTTTTTATTTTTCGGTTGGTTCAACTTCTCTACATTTATACTCTTTCGGTTCGCCGTTTTTGAATGTGAAATGAATATTTTTTTTTTTGGGTGGTTTGTATTTTTGGTCCATGGTGGTCCCGGTTAGGTTTTGCAATGTTATATTTGCTTCGGGTATTGTGTGTCGACATTGGACATAAAACGGAATCAGTTGGCATAAATGCGAATGCATACAATGTACAATATAGTAGTGGCAACCGTAAAGAAAAATGAGATGGACACATTATTAATACACTGCCCAAAAAAAAAAAAAATATTTATTACAAGTGCAACATGGACGAGATGCTGAAATGAAATTTCCGAAAACTAGACCACATTTGGCTGTCAACTTTTCATGCCGGTTTGAATGCAATATCTTTGGAATACATTCATTCCCTTTTTTCGTTATGCATTTTTTTTTCTCCTGTAGAAAGTTTAATTTCCCGGAATGGCTTCTTTTCGGATACTAATATGAATATCTAGTTTTGTGTCACTCTCCGTTTTCTGTTTTCTAACAGCAACAACAACAACAACATGCATTCATACATTCATACATTCATAATTTACACTTACCTTTCTGCACTTTTTCATAAAGCCATTTTAAATTTCGAATGATGAATCGCACAAATCCGTAATCGATCACATTTATCTGCGATTTGTGTTAATGTCATCCAATTGGTTCGTTCAGTGGATGAATATTGAATATCGAACCAATCTAATATGCGAGTGATCTTTTCTTCTTCTTTTATATCGTTTGTGAGATTTGCATGAATTTACAGAAAATACGTTGTCAAGTTTGATTCGGATGTAGTGCTTAATGTGTGATATAATAAATAATGAAAATTAAAAAAAAAAATTGAGAGCCCGTCTTGGGAGCCGATTGGGAACTAGGGCCGCACAAAAAAATATGAGTATTTTCTGAACCCTTCCGAATTGGTTTTAAATTAAAAGGTATGAGATGACATCACTCACACGTAGTTGGAACTGGTACATATATCAAGCAATATTTATTACATTTGATTGAAATTCATCGGATTGACTTGTAGATTATCTGCCATCATCCATTTTTATAAAAAAAAAAATCTTAAATTTTCATTTCAAATTCATGATTTCGTCGGTTTTTCTTTCTATTGTCGAATGCACATATTTTGAACAGACTGCACACTGCGCACAGCGAACAGCGAACATCGCAAATACAGATGATTACGATTACATTTTCTGAATTCAAATAAAATGCATCAGCATCAGTTCATCTTAAAAGTCTTCCATTTCATTCATTGATAATAATCATAAATAAATAATAATCGGCTTAAGATGGAAAGTGGAAAATCAAAATACATTTACAATCTACAATAAGTTGAAACAATTCTCTTTTTCAGATTGATTCGGAAGAATTCAACATTCGAAGAGAAAATTTTTTGTTCGGAAGAAAGACGAATATCGGTTGCAATTTATTAAATAAATTCAATTCCGTATGTGGATAACCGACAATTTAATCCGTTTCCACAGAGATCCGTTGCTAACGTCTGTGGTTTGCATTGGACGTCATTGTCTCTGATCTTTAATCCAGATTGAAACATTTAATCATAAAATAAAATATCATCAATTTGATCGAAGAAGATCAACATTTTCCAATACATCTGAAATCAAAATGGTCGTCAGACAAGAAGACAATGGACATTTTGAGATATTGGAAAATAGCATTAAATCTCATTTCAAATAGAACCTGATGTTCTCTCTTCTCTTTCATTCAGACAAAAAACACGCACACAATACAAAATGCCGGCAACGTTACTTTGACACCAATTACTGTGCTCACCGTAGTCAAATCATTCAATTCGATTGCATTATTTTGATTCTTTATAAAGTTACTGCGATTATGAAACGAACTTGAGTTTCAGACGTTTCAATTCAATTTATATCTAATGTGTCTGCACATATTCAAATTGCCATTGCCATTGCCAAATCCAGAGATTTTTCATATCTTTTCAATGGAATTCATTTTAAATTTAATGATGGCCATCTGTGTGACGATTTTATTTGCAGTACGATTAATATGAATGAAATTTATGTTGTGCTGTTCGGCAATTTTGACTTGTTTACAATGAATGGAATACCAAAAATTAGTGTCCATTCAATAACACAAACATGCATGCAAAGAGGTCTAACGAATCATATATGCCGAATGCCGAATGCAGAATGTATTTAAAGCAAAGCGCACAAAGGCTCGTTTTTCACTTTTGAGACTCGTGGATTTGTTTAACTTTAACTATCACTTTCTTTCTCTCTCTATCTTTGAATACTCTGCAGAGTGCTCTATAATGATGATGTAGGATTTGTCTTGGTCGAGTGGAAAAGATTCAATGTATGCAATGCCATGCATGATATGTAAGGATTAAATTGCTTTGCCAATACCACCGTATAATTGCGGTTATAATGGTTTTTGAATTTTGAATAATAATATTGCAACTATTTATTGTATGTTTAAATAACACCAACCGACCATCCAACCGAATAACTAATGTGAATTTTGAATTTTGCTATTTCGCTTTGTCTCGATTGTTGTTATCTTTTCTCATGAAACACACACAATTTTGAATTCACCGATTCACTGGAATCACCAGAGTGCGATACATTAAACCAAAAACAGCATCCAATTATTATTGAAAATGAAAAAAAAGATCCCTTTCTTTGACCAGCGACAGCTAATGCCATCAAGAACATTTCCTTTTTTCCAACTTTCAACGATGCTTTCATATAATCGAGTGCTTATTCAAAAGTAGAAGAAAAAAACACAGTTTTACCGTATTTAAGTGAAATTTTAATGTCATCTCCATAAAATTGAATCGCATGCATCACCTTGCATACAGAGAGAAAAAAGAGAGAGAGAGAGAGAGAGAGAGAGAGAGAGAGAGAGAGAGAGAT
>GL501511.1:1858002-1872524 GCA_000149185.1 Mayetiola destructor
GGTTTCGTGTCATAATTTCTCCATCCGAATTAATTAATATTTATTATTGTTTGGTTTTATTTTAACGCAATACATTTTTTTTTCACGTTAATTTAAAAGATTAAAATCATTTTGTAGGCCTGTGGGTCTTCAATTTATTGGCACTAACCATTTTTGCCAAATGCCACCATCATAATGCAATTTTGAATACGTTTGCATTTATTATGATGGTTTTGGTTATTGTGATGTATGTCTATGATTTTGTAATAGCTCTCTCATTGTTCCATTTTGAAATTCATCGATTATACATTCACTATTATTTTATTAATTCAATAAACCATAACACAAAGTTAATTATTAATTGTTATTCATTGGTGGATATTCGATTGGCGCTTTGGTTGCATTGTAGCATTGTTTTTTTCTTTTCTTTTCTTTTTTTTTTTTTTTCATGCAATTGGTGATTTTTGTGTTTCAAATTATTTATTGCAAGCGATTGCTTGTTAATTGTTTGTTCATTTAATACATTTATAAAATGCTCATTAAAAATTATGAACGAATGAACGAACAAACGAAATGCATTTATCAAGGTCTATTGTCACTTTTTGTGTGTGTGTGGGTAATGCATTCAGCTGCTACCGCTATATGAAATTCCTTTTTTTTTCCTTCCTACTTTTTGTTGTTTCATGCCTTATGAATGTAGAGCTTAAATCGATGTTGATGGAAATACCCCTTTTTCCTGATGGCTTAGCCATTTTCTTTGTATAATTTTGGACATGATACAAACCTTTATATTTGTCGCAAAGGAAAAAACAATTGCAATCCCATCTCTTCAGAACTTTTTTTTTTGTTTCCAACTTTTTTTACCTGAAACTTTTTACTCTTCGATGTCGTTCAGTTTGTGTTATTTGATGATAAAATTAAACGAACAATCAATAAAATATTTCTATTGATCGAAGTTCTCGATCCCTTCTATATATATATCATAACAATTGAAATAAAATCCAGATGACCGAACCAAACCTGAAAGTAATTAAAATTACGTTATAAGGATTCCAATTCCATTCAATTCGTTTGGCTGCTTAGAAAAATGTTTTCAGCAGAAAAAATTTGAATGCAACCGCGAAAAATGGCAAATAAAAACTAAAAGAAAAGCATACGAAACATAATTTAATGATATGCGACACAAGTCGTATCAAACTCCAGGATATTATCGAAAATTCTTCATTATTTGTTCATCTATTGATAGAGATAGTTCCACTTACAATTCTAATTTTGACATTGCGTTTGCTGGAAATTTGAAAAAAAAATTATCCGCTTTGTGTCATCAGAATATGTGAAAAGTAATAACAAGATCTTCTTTGGTTTATTTTAATTGCTTTTTTTGATCATTCTTTCGTTCGGTTTTATGAAAATTTTGAACGATAAAATGCAATGGCGTTCAGATCGCACAGATGCTGTCTCTCTCTCTCTCTCTCTTGATAAAAATATTTGTGGAAAAATGATGCTCCGGGCTCCAAATTCATGTTCAATGTTCAAGAAGAAAAGAAGATTGTGAAGCAAAATGAAATGAGCGGAATGAGAAGAATATCAAACAATCTCTCAATTACCAGGAAAATGAATGAATGAAGTACCGGACTGCAAAAATGAACAATTCGAATGGGTAAATCAGCGCAAACACACACACACACACCCACAAAAAGTTCAGAAGAGAAAGAGTGTCGTCATTTGAATAACACAGCCAATGAAGTAAAAAAAAAACATAAATTTGTTAAAGAAGAAAAAACAAAATCCTAGAAAGAAAAACGACTGGATCGCCGCTCCATTGGAAAACGATGTACAATGTGACATAATGGTATTTGAGGCAAAAATTGTAATGTTTAGCTCAACAAAAATTTAAAGCAGCCCAAAAAACCAAGTTTGAAATGGAGTGTTCAAAGTTCACAGTGCCACTGTATGAGTGCAGAGTATGTGTCGGGTGTCAGTACTATCAGTTTTTGTAAAAAAAAAATCTTGTTTCAGATGAACGACGAAAAAACGAACAAAACGGTTTTTCATTTGAATATATGCGCCCATAATATGATACGGCATACCGAATCATTCGATTCATAGTTTTCCGAAAATTATCCAATTTGAAAGAAGAAACAAAAAAAATGCCTTGACATGCCGGTATAATGAACAAAGACTGAAAATTGAATGGATAATACGATATGACGATATTTTTTATTTTTTTTTTTTCAGCAAAATTTGGTGGCTACAATCATTTGTTCCATTACAAAAAGTTGTAAATGAATCATGGTTTGATTTCGGTCATGTATACTGGTTGTACACTATGCACCGTGCACTATGTGTGTGTGTGTGTGAGTTTGTTCAATTGTTGGATAAAATGTTACATGAGTCTATGAGTAATTGGAAAAATCGTAACCAATCAAAGGGGTTCGCTACAAGCAACATACTTCTAGCTAAATACTGATATACTGATGCTCAATGCTCATATTCTGCTATACAATTCCTCATCACATTCGATGCTAAAGAAATGATCGAAAGACATTAAATTGTATGTATTTTACTGATATTGTTTAGTTGGACAAGAAAATATTCCCAGTCCATTGCATATATTGTATATGGCTGTGTGCGTGTATGTGTTGTCTGAAGCATCGAAGCTCAACCAAAAGTTTCACAAAATTCAGCACATCACAAGAATTACCTTTTGTGTCAAAAGATATCACAAGATACCACTCAATGAAATTGAGTAAGTTTCAAAAAAGAAAGAAAGGAGAAAAAAAGCACCTGAAAACATAAAATATATTTTATTATTTTATATAAATTATAATTGAGTGTGGGTATGAGGTGTGGATGTTGAATAGTTGCACAATGCACATTGCACACACACACACACACACAATACACACAATGTATTGAGTGCTGAGTCGTGTACAGATCCGTATGCGGAAACAAGCGCAAAGTTCACCAGCCCATGAAATTGGGAAAATTGTTCAATAAAATCTGTTTTCAATTCAAATCTATTCCGGAGTCACGATTACGTGAAAATGAATACGTAAAAAAGTGAGAACGCCGAACACCGAACGCATACTGTCGTACACTATCATTGAACGTAAACGAGTGGTGCATCCACATATTTTTTTCTTTTTTTTTTTTTTGTTAAAGAGAAAAAAGAGTGGACAAATGTAGATGTTGGAATGAGTACGAACGAACAAAAAAGCATTGTATGAAAAACGGGGGAGTCTTTATGCGGTGCAGTGGTTATGTTTATGTGTATAAAATTTCCCATGAAAGTGCTTAATGCGAAACTATTCATGCTTTTCATAAGCGTTTTTTTTTCTTCTTCATTCTTTGACTTAAAAAAAGAAGAAGAAGAAGAAGGAAAAATCGGAAGCAAGCCTATGGTTTTTGCTCTTTTGTTTTCGATTTTCGATGCCAATGTTATGGTATATTGTACAATGGACGCCATACCGACATAGTGACAATAATATGTATTAGTCCAACCACACATAAAAGCCAAAGCCGAAAAAAAGAACAAAAAAAAAACCTAAATTAAACTTTAGAGTGAAATTTCATGCAATCTGTAATGCATTGAATCATAATAATCAAACCATAAAGCCTCGCGCTACCAAAATGCGGATGATCCGATAAGAGTGCGGCCAATCCTTCAATAAACCTTGAAATATTTCTCATAAATATCCCATGGATCATTGGATCATAATCCATTTTGATGTTCATAATTTTTCGAATAAATTTCATTGACACAACCACCAATCCAAGAATCAAAAAAAAAAAAAATAGAAAAGAAAATTCCATGTTCGCATACTTTATTCATTCAATAATAACAATAATGATGAAAAATTGAACGAAATGTTTTGGATTATATTTCGATTGGGAATTGAGTTTAAGATGTGATTGTGTGGCTTAAATTAAACGGAAAACTAAAAACGATATCATTTGTACGAAAAAGTTTCCGGTACAAAAGCTACAAGTCTAAAGACTTGAGAATAAACTAAACATGTTGTGTGAGTTCAATTCATTTTTCTTTTCTTTTTTTTTTTGCCTTTCTCGACTGAGTACTGAGCATTTAATTCATTCATTCCTGTCAAGCACTTAAATAATATTTATTGGTCGGGAATTCATTTGTAGCGAAACAAAACCGCGAACACAAACAAAACCATTTTCGTTTACAATTTTAACAAAACGAATTGAAATAACATTAAAAGCATCTTAATTGCTTTAGGTCTTGAGATGCTTAACGCTTGAGATGCGTGTGTATGTTGTTGAAGAAATTGGCCAAAAAACTGGATAATAAAGCACTTTCATTTAATATTTGCGGCATTTGTGGGATTGTGGATGTTGTTGTGATTTGGGAATTTTGCAATATTTGCGATTTTGCGATTGCATTCAATGTGAAACTAACTGTGACTAATTTATTTAATCTAATTTCGAACTTGTTCAGCAAGGGGCAAAGTTTTCCTTTTTCAATAAATAATCATGTAAATGATGAGCACCAGAGTTGAAATTAAACTTAAAAGATTCATTGTATCAAATTAAAAAGGGCCGCAACTACCATTTACCATCATTTCACAAGTCAATGGATTCTCTCGTTTTTTTTTCTCCGGTTTTCGTTAATCCAAAAATAAAATGAAAAAAAACAAACAAACACAAAACAAATAATCATTCGCATTGGCATTGGCTCGGAATTGATGTGAAGAAAAGTTTGATTTAGACGCTGGTCACAAGCATCATTTATCACTTGTTTGAGCTGTGATTTGATTCTCGTTTGGCATTTCCACCGGACAAATGGCTATTGCGTTCGATTATAATAAATAAGAGGAAAAAATCTTTGTCTTCAATTAATTCTGCAATCATTTCTCGAGATCAATTAATTTTTTTCGAATGGGAAATGCCTGAACATGATAATAATACACATGGGAACACAACAAAGCACATGAAAACCAATCATATGTTTATATGATGAAGAAAAATAACAAACACAAATTAAATTGCAGATTTCAAAAATGGTCTGCGTCGGCGAATACAAAAATGGCAAAGACGAGTATTAAGTTCAACTTTAATTAGCAAATTATCGCACCCGTGTGCAAATATGTATGTTGATTGTTGTCGGATTTACGATGATTTTTACCTTCGTCTCTGAGCAGTGATGCCAGTCTTCTCGCCGAATTTATCAATCAAAATGTCGTTTGATTGCTTCAGCAAATTATCTCAATCCATTGAAGTAGATTCATGAACAACCGGCACTGACACCGAAGACACACAAAACAGCGGATCTAAAGCTGATCCGCTGTAATTTATAAAGAAAATCACCTCCAGAAAACAAGAAAGATTTTTTGCTCAAAAACGGAAATTGGCTTTTTTTTCCTCATTGATTCCAAATATCCACATCTTTGGGCATCAAAATGGCATATGAATGTCGATTGTGCAACTGGAATAATTTACCAATCAGGGTTTTTCGTTGCTTGAGATAGATACACTTTGAAATTCATTGTTGTTTGAATGAATAAATGGATGAGCAGAAAAAGAAAAAAATATAACTGAATCGCAATTGGAAGTTGTCGAGAAAATTTGTTCAAAATTCTTTGCAATGTTCGCCATCATTTTTTTGTTTTTTGTTGTTTTTTTTTGGTTTTCTGTTCATTTTCCGAAAAGTTTTTGCTGTTCTATTATTTTATAACGTTCTTTTTTAACTCTGGCCAAATTTTCACCAATCAAATATTCACAGATTCACACCAAAAAACCAGTCAGTTGGTTTGATCAGCGGTATGAGTTTTCTGTTTTTCAAGCAGTTTATTTTATGACATGATTACAAACCGAATTTTGCGCGTTTTGCTGTCATCCCGTATTTTATCCTCATTCGCATTTATTTCTACATATTCTCATTCTTCAAAATGCAAAATACGAATCTAGAAAATATTTTCGGTTTTTCGTGGAAATTATTCGAGAAAATTGTTTGTGCAACGTATTTTATTGTTGGCGTGGCATCGCGTGGCTTATTGTCAAATGATTAAATTTGGAGAATAAATGAAAGTTTTCTTTTTTGAAAATGGCATGAGACAGGGGAGCATAAATGCACACATTTCTTTCGTTTTGTATTTTTGTTTTGTTTTGTTTTTTTTTTTCGTTTGCATCCTTCTTTTCTTTTGGCTGTGAGTCTGTTTCATTTTTTGGTGGGTGCATTTATGTTGTTCAAACACTTTTCTCAATTTGGCCAGCAACAATAACAACAACAACAACAACAAATAGACACAAATTTAAATTTCAAGCCAAATGTATCTTTTATGCATTTTAATCGCGTGGCATGTTTCTGCAACATGGCACATTTACTTTTCATAAAATCGTGCAAAAATACACAGTAGATCTTTTGTGCCCATCGGTGTAATATATGTATAAGTATCAATGTGACAACTTTATAATACACTGAATGCTTTTAAGCTGTGGTACGTTTCAAAACAATGACATCGCAAACAGTTTCTAAATCTTACAGTTTGACGTTCTGATTCAATCAAATTTTTTTTTTTTTTGAAGAGTGCAATACGAATGCATTGCCATCCATTTGTTTCAATCGCTTCAAATGATAACAATAATAATAATAATCAAAGAAACGATCGAACAATCGAACAATAATGAAGCAAAAACAATCTATCCAACGTGATTCGTTTTTTTTCAGGTTAAGTCCTAATAATTTGATTTTTGAATTCATTGAAATATTTGTTTTATTTCTATCTACTTTTTTTTTTTCTATTTGCATTCGTTTTGTTCATTCGGCTATTGTTGGTGCTGGTTTTTTCGTCTCTATTTGTGTGCTTTTTGTGTCTTTCTCTGTTTTCCTGTGTGTGTGTGTGTGTGTGTGTGTGATTTGAGATGCAAACTACGTGAGATTCATGTAATTCGCATTCGTTTGAAAACTAAATTCAGTGTGAAAATGTAGCATTCACGATTTACGAAAAAAAAAACAAAACATTATGAATTCAATGCAAAACTGCCAGTCATCAACATTTGTAAATCATGGAACGATGAAAATAAAACGACATGACAAAAATTGATAGAAAGATGAAAAAATAATCCACGAAAAAAACACGAGATGAGATAAAAATTTACATTGAGTGTGGAAACATGTGCTAACGAACCTATAGCAACTTAAAAGCTGTTGCGCAGGTCTTTGGTTGATGCCCTCTCTCTTTATTCATTGGCTACACGAAACCGATGTTCATATATATTTATATATAAATATAAAGTATTTCGGCATCGAATCGGCTATTGCCTTCGTTGCATTTTAGAATATCGCATTCAATGGGAAAAAAATTCACAACATTTTCAACAATCTATCCATTTGGAAGTCGAATGGTATCGACAATCCAACATTACGATCCATCTCAAGAACTGATTTTTTGGTTGTTTTCTATTTTATTCTTTGTTCATTTGATGCGAACATTATGTATTTTTGTATCGTTGGTATTATTGTTGTTTATGTTTCGTTTTCATTTGTCAAATTGAATGCCACAAAATGATTCAAACGTATCATTTATGCCGTCATTCGGCTTTCGGACGGCAACGCTGCCGGTTGACGATATTGATGGTCCAGTATGTTTTGTTCGGTTTCTCGATATTTACGATTTCCGTGAATGGAAACCCTTTGAAAATGAATCGCTTGATGGACAAATTAATTTTCCCTTTTTTATTTGTTGATTAATTGCAACGTTGCATGGAAGTGAGTGATTCCATCCATTCAAATGTCAATGATAATAATAGCAGTGGCATCGATTCGTTATTATTTGAATAAAATCGGTCAAAAGCTTTAAGAAATGCTCAATGCACATACATTATCAAAATAGGATAGAGTTCAATGATAGAATTTGTTTATGTTCGATGTAGCATAAAACCAATAGTCAATTGATTTATTATATCGATGCCGAACGGTGATGCATTGTGTTCAATTTGAGAATTTGAGCAAAAACTTTATTTCCCCACAATCAAAGACAATAATGAATATGTAAAATAGTTTGAAGCAATAATGTTCACCACATTATTCACAGGAGAATACTTACTGTTTAATATTATTTAATGATGTTCAATACAAATGTAGCATTCATTTTTGATTTAACTGCAAAATTCAAGATTTTTGATGTCGAAAATGTTGAAAATCGAATGAAATTTCTTTATTTATTGTTAGTTTTGTGTGACGAGTGACGGGGCTCCTTCCGATTTGAAACCGAAACTATTGTTCAAATAGTAGAAAATCTGTTCACCACACTTAACGGGGTAACCTGCCACTAACACCGATATATAATATCCAATTTCAACATACAATTGTATTTGCAATCGCAATCACAATCGCATTCAGCACAATTCTGAACCATGGATTCGAACGACGATTTACTATGTATTACATAGTTACAAAAGTGTAGCATTCAGTATTCAGTATTCAGGCACACACAGCATTAACGACCCGAGCACACAATGGGAGAAAAGAAAGATTCAATTTCAATCGGGAAAATGCAGAGAGGCACAAAATAGAAAACCGAAAAAGAAGAGGTAACACAGGCGCTTGGAATATTTGCACCAAAGCCTCATTCAGAACACAAACACACACACACACACACGAGTCGAGCACATCAGTGGCAATACGATGAAGACAAACACACAAAATGCAGATCATAAACGATGCTGCACACAGAATTTTAAACGATAGATATTTGCAATTTCAGTGTTACGCGAAGATCGAACGTGAGCAGACGTATTAAATTGCACGTTTTACAACAATCGACAACCGACTAAAATACACATCCAAAAAAAAGAAAAAGCTCTTTGTTGATTGTATTGCACATTGAATTTCATCAACATTTACAATTCATACAACAAAAGAAGCAAAAAGACTATTATTAAGCGCATTGAAGAAATTTAAACAAACACCTTTTTCCCCCCAATATTTCTCTGGGTTTCTTATCTTTCGAATTTTTGGAAATTCCATCCATTCAATACATTCACGTTACGATCGATAATAATTCGGAATCGAATCGTTAAATCTTCCGAAAAAAATAATACAATAAATAAACAAAAACGAACGGTTATCATTTAAATAGTTTTTCAACATGAATCCGATGATCTCGTTATCATTGTGATTCCCTTTCCAAATGGCTTTCCAAAGAGACAAAATATTTTTGAAATAAATAAAATTCCGGTTTCCATCTACTAATAACTAATAGACAGGCTACATGGATCTGAACAATTTTCAGATTCATATTCGATCTGAATGATTTTATTTTCATAACCGAGCATAATTCGATAAGAAAATCGAATGAATAGACCAAAACTTAAAATTCTAAAAATAAAAAAAAAACCAAAAACAAAAAAAAATGTAATAAAGAACGAATCATAAACAATAATCACGGGAAAAGTGACGTTGATCGTAAATAAAGGAAAGTAATCGCTATAAGTATAGAGACACGGCCTAAGATACATTGAACCTCATTTAACGATTGTTTATTTTTTTTTTTGAATTGTTATGGAGAAAAAGTGTTAGAAATGGTGTGTAAAAAAGGAAACATTTTGGAAAAGAAAATAAAAATCCGTTGATCAAATGAACGAAGGGGGAAAAGAATAATAATTTCGTTGACTAAACAAAACCGTACTCCAAAAAGCTGTTGAACGAGCCCGTCAACAAAGACAAGTCTTTTGTTTTTCCACATATCAAAACATAATCCGCATACGCATACGGGATTGTGTTCTCAATGCCACACACCGTTACTATACAAAAATAAAAAACATTCAACAAAACTTTGAATTCGAATCTCCTGAATTCGAAAAAGTGCAATCCTTGTAAAAAAAAAAAACATTGTCAACGTTAAACGTAAAAGTGAACAACATTTTCTTCGTACATCGCCCACAGCCGAAACAAAAGGCAGCCATAAAAGGTTAGTGCTTTTTCCATATTTGTCATTGAATTTCTCTTCACTTTTCAATTATTTATTACAATGCCATATGATCACATCCGTAAAATTTGTCTCAAAACATTTCGTAACGTCGATTCAGTTTGGAATTTTATCCGGTTGATTTTGTCCGGCAAAATGTGATGGAGAAATGCCCTTCAACTGATTAGGTAGCCAGTTGAAATCTTTAGTTTCGTGGACCGAACGATGTATTTACATTTGTCCTGAGAGTCATTTTGATCCCTTTTCCGGAAAAAAAACACACACACAAAATATTTAAAAAATAAAAATCCCATCGAATGGCTAGCAAATGTTAGTCAATTTTTCGGTAATCTCTTCCATTGCATTGTTTCGATCATTTCAATTCTTTTCCTTTTAAGCTAATTATTTTATGATTACTTTATTCTTGAATAAATGTTACATTTCAATCAGACTGCAAGTGGAAAGTTTTCTTTGTGCGTCTCGAATGTGAGGAGCAAAGAATGTTTTCACCATTTTCATTTAACATTCATTCATTGTTATGCATTGTAATTCGCATCGAAAAAAGGATTTTTGTATGAATAACAGAACAAAAAAAATTAAATCTTAAGTAGTTCAGCCCAAATGAATAAACATGTTAATTGCAATTGTCATTTTCTATTGTTCATTTTGCTCAACATTCGAACGAGAAAATACATCGTAGATAGGAGATAGGAAATCGAAAATTGGTTTTCTTTTTTTTCCTTTTCATCATGACGTTCATTTGAATTAAGCATTCAAAGTTCGTAATTACGGCCCTTCAAATCATTATTGAATGCCATTTTTATTCATTTTTTTTTCTTCGCCTTTCTCGACATCCAATCAATGTCTAACCAACTCAATTCAAGCGTAATGCATAATAAAATGAAAGGGAAAAATCGCCTCTCATCTGATATAATCAAATGAATCGAGCAGAAAAAAAAATGACGAGACGCGGGGAAGGTATTGGGTCAATCTTAGGCTGACAATGTGTGCTAAGCCGGAAATGTATTTAACAAAAGCCTACACACACACACACACACACACAGACTCATCAAATTCGTGCCGAAGTAGAGAAACCAAATGAACTCAGATCGGCAATGGGAATGAGAATGAAACTTAATTGGTAAAAGCAAAAAAAGCAACGGAAACAATCAAATCCATTTGTTAGAAACACATTCAACTTGTGTTAATTGTGTATGCAATGATGGTAACATGTCTCGGTTCCATTTGATGTGAGACTTAATTTTTAGCGCAATCATTTTATTGGTTTTTAAGTTTTAAGATGGACTTTTGTCACCACATTCGAATTTTAATTACAAAATACTCTCTGGACCATTACAATTTCTATTCTTATCTTGTTTGAAGTTTATGCAGTAGCCCATGGCCTTCACATTGTAATCATTGTGCCAGGCCATTGCTATCAGCTTTGTTGAAAAAGCTGTGTTGTGCAAAAAACTAAAAACTAATACTGACCACCCACTTTACACTGAATGAAACTTCTTCAAGAATTAAAACATTTCAAGTGGGAACATTTATTTCTGGCCTGTCATTTTCTTCGATGCTTTCGGCCTTGAAACGTTTTTCTTTCTTTTTTTTTTTGCTCAAAATTTGATTCATGAAACGAATGGAAATGATCATTGCGATGAATGCTGTTTGCCAAAGCTGGATCCATTTCATATTGACAAATTGAACAATGAAACCAAAATAAAAGAAAAAAAAAACAAATTGTAAAATAAACTAAGCGAACGTCAGCGATTGCTTTTGCCATATTTTTTTTTGTCTGCATTCCCTTTCTCTGCGCATCATTTATTGAAATTGTTCTACATTTTGTTTTGTTCTGTGATTCATTTTGTTTTTAGAATGAATCATTTTATTGAATCCATTCAATTTTGTTTACAACTTTGAAGCTGAAGCTGGAGCCAAACTTCCGCCAGCCCATTCCAAAATGAAAGAAGAGCAAAACAACAGCAACTAAGGCAAAAAAATGAAATAAAAATAATCCACCAGAGAATGAAAGAATGAAACGAGTCATTGCACAAACACAGGGCCACTAAATAAACACCAAAAAGCCTGTTCATTTTCATAATAAAATAATAATAATCAATCTGAATACGAATTTCGAATGCAACGACATCATCATCAGCGTCAGTTAGCATTGAGGACTTTTAACATAGTATTCAAAATGCGAATATAAAATTGTATAACATTTTATATGGATTGTTTCCAAAATTGACTGCGTTGACTGAGCGATTACATTCGGGTTTTGGATTTCGTTCTGATATCGGGGCATTAAAATCATTTTTGTGTTTCAGAATCAGCCAACGATTTGCATAAAAACCCTTTGTCAATATTAACAAAAATACAAATAAACGGTAAGCAAACTAGAAAAATCTACATAGCCCATTCTCTGTGCCATCATTAGATCCACTGTATTGGATTGTCTGGATGGTTATATCTATGTTGAATGTTGACTGTGTCGAATCCAAAACTCAATCCATTCGTAATAATGTTGATTTCATTCGAAAAAGGACTCGAGCCCATTTGCAATATGTTCATTGACGAAAAACAGGCTCATCACGTAGCTTGTTTTCCATCCGATTTCGAAAAAAAAACAAAATAAATAGTTTATTTGATTTGACAATATTTTATTATTCGAAATTTGCTCCAGCATTAAATGAAAAAAAAAATGGTTCATCATGTGCCAAATGGTGATCGTGGATTGAATGAATATACAACCAGATAGATATCATTTGAACTTTTGAATATTTGCTACTTTGGTCCACTATGTTGAGTGCTACAAGCGACATTTACTCCAGTTTTAAAAATTGTGTGTTTTTTTTTGTTCGCCGCTTAAATAAATTTGCTCCTTGCATTCTCTCTCTCTCCATTTTGTGCATGGCTGACAAACGTTTTGGATTTTGGTTAAATTAATTACGGAATTATCGTAAAGCTTTTTTTGTTTTCTTTTCCTATATGATCCATGATGCTTTATTCTAACAATAAAAACATAATATTTTATATTTCTGGTCGATTTGCAATGTGATGCCGAGTGCCGAGGCGAATCACACAATGGTTTATATAGACGATAATTTGTAAGGATGTGCATGGTGATGGTATGGATCTTGAAGGGATGTTGCGACATAAAATGAACAGAACGACAAAAAAAAACTAACAACGCTGCATGAGAGCAATTTGAGTGTAGAGGATGTTTTTTTCTTTCATTTCGGAAAAAAAATAATATATATTTCAATTCGATTGTGATTGCGACTGCAATTGTAATATCCACATCAGTTGTTTCACATACACTTAGACTCAATTTGTAATGACATGTTGAAGTTGATTTTGTTTTTTTCTGCATATCCAGCACAAAATTCCAACTAAATTCAGACAGTGAAAATTTGTCGTAATTTTGTGTGTTCGGGCGACGAACAACGTCAGTGAATATTCAATATTCCAAAAGGCAAAAGAGAAGAAGACGAAAGAAGATAATATATATATGAGAAATGCCACACTAAATGCCTAAATGCGATGCCTGCATACTGCATATGCGATTGCAAAAACGATTTATCACAATGTATTTATCATTGCACGGTGTGCACTGTGCACTGTGCACTCAGTATATAGTGCTCGTTCTTATACACATTTTCACTTTTATAATAATATACTCACAACTATTGAATGATAAATTTGCGTATGCAAATATTCAATCCGTAATGGCAAATGGAATTCGGTTTTTTTAGAAACGGGAGACCGGAATGGGGGGATTGAGTTGGTGAGACAGGGTATCTTGAAAGTCGAATGATCCAAACGAAATGTTGATGATGAAGATCGGAACAAGAAAAAAAAAACAAAAACCAAAAACTAATGCTATCGCCATCCATGAGTGCGATGAGCAATGGTGGAAATATATTTATATGCTAAATGAATGAATTTCAAATGGAAACATTTGCACAAACTGTCTCAGCAGATTCATATAGTTCATAGTGAGTAAAACGAATGACAAATGAACATGTTAAAACAACAACATTCTTTGCATTCAATCGTACACACACACACACACACACCAAAAGAGACGCATATACGTATTCGTAGTCCACATGCAAATCAAAATCATGATGATATTGTTTATGTTGCTTGATTTTGTTTGTGCAAAATAACCCGTTCCATTTGTAATTTTTCGCTGGTTCACCCACTCACATGCCGAATTTACATCATCAAATATTCATGAGCCATAGTTTATTCAAAAGCTTTTGTTACAGGTTAATATCTCTCTCATTCTACATGCCATTCAACTAAAATGTATACATTCAAATGTTTGTTATCGTTCTTCTTCTTCTTCTTCTTCTTCTTCTTCTTTTTTTTCGTCATTCATCTCGTTCTTTTTTCCAATTTTTTTTTTGTGGCCTCTTTGCACACGGTATTTTGCTACTTTTATTATTTGTCATTATAATCATCAACAAATTCAACATCATCGTCAGTGATTTAGGGTTTTTCTGTTGTTGTTGTCTCATTCGAAAGACCGACTTTGTTATGACGCGTTGTTGCCTAGTTATTGGAATTTCGAATGGAATTTATTTAATTTTTTTCCCCCCC
>GL501511.1:1878686-1906886 GCA_000149185.1 Mayetiola destructor
TCTGTGGATGATGTCATCATGATTTTAGTTCTATTTTCTTGGATCGATTCAATGCGAAACATCGTTTTGAACTGCTGATTGTATTGCAACAATTATTATTATCATAATGTATGAATTGAAAGATTCAGACCAAAAGTTGCTTCACATTTATGTGAAAATTCAGTGGTAAACATTTGAAAGACGCACTTGCCTCTCATTATAACATAATACAGATTCGATCCAATCCTGATAGGATTGCTTCAGGTCGACAAATTGTTTGAAATCCGTGACAATTCCATCCGGTGAAATCAACAAAGTCATCAAGTAGACAGAAAAAAAAAGAAGAGAAAAAAATCACAACGGGATGCCGATAACAGGAAATGAATGTTTCCTTTGCCAATACCTCGTGCAAATCAATTCAAGGAAAACTAAGCTATTTCACTGCTGAATAAAATGTTGAGCACAAAATTATAATGCAATGCATAAAGCATTAAACAAATATGTGAATACGTTGCCTTCTGTGGTCCGTAAAATATTTTTTCAACACAGATTTCAATAAGTTTATAGTGAAGAAATGGCTTGTACGACAGACAACACGCAGATCAACATTATTGATATCGAATTATGTAAAGTAAATACCTGTTGTCAGGATAAATATATTGTATGTGTGGGAATATGTCATTTTCATTTTGAGCGCATGACGAACTCGGCTCCTCAGCTCAGCATGTCAATTTATTATAATATTGCTTTGCTGATTACTAATGAGACAGATAAATAAATATAAAAATTAATGATTTACAATCATTTTTTTCGGAGTTGAAATAATATTATTTGGCAAATGAAACGTTTGAATTGATTCCTAGCAGACAAAAATTGTCTAATTTAGACACCGTAAATGATTCGCAGTAAAATGGTTGAATGAAACTATTTTAACGAATTTATCGTTCGAAATGGATTTTATCGTGACATCCAAGCATTTTGTGCCGGTAAATGAGGAAATCAATGAATCAAATGTTAAAGTTTATGTTTTTTTTTCTTCGGAAAATCAATCGATGATAGTGTTACAGGAGCCGTGTGCACCTCAACATCGAAGCCTTGATAAAAACGTAAGAAATTTGAAAAGCAAAAAGAAATAAAACAAACTGAAAAAGTCTCTCATTAAATGGTGGCAAAAGTGAAAGAGTCAAAAGACATGCACACACAAAGTGTTGCACGCTCAAAACTTTGCCATCGATCTAAAAACACACCGTTCATTTTGAGTGCATTTAAGCACAGAAGTTTTCCACACATTTCACATCTATAAATAAATAATTGACAAAGTTTTTACTTTTTATTGTTTTTCGTTTATTTTATTTTGATTTTTTCTTTTTTTTTTGTGTCTGTTTTGTCGTTGTTGTTCGTCTGAGGAAAAAAAAAAATAATTTATTGTTGTAATTGTTGCCATTCGGAATCAATTGAATTATTATTATGATAACATATTAGCTAAGTATTTGCAAAATTCCTTATAACTTTTTCTTGTTTTCAGTTTTTCTTATGGAAGTTGGGGGACAAACAGCAACGGAAAAAATTGATTTCCGATTTCAAAGTATTAATTCCTGTTGCATTTGACTTGGACATGATTGAAACTTTGGATAATGTGGAATGACAAGTGTGTGCGTGTGTATAAAAAAGCGAAACGATCGTTTCAAAAAGACATCACCATCATCACAAACCTTCATTCAATTAGTAGTAATAGTGGATAGTTGGTCAAAGAACCGTCATCTCGTTATATTTCTCCATTCATTTCTATTATAGTTTATCAAGTAATTACAAAGAAAAAGGTAGCGATAATGTGCGAGATTTTTCCTTTGGGTCGCTATTAAAAGCTTATTCAATTAAACTGTACTTTGTTAGTGATTTATGATTTATCACTTAAAAGCCCATAGGCCTGCATAGGCCGCCATAAAATGATTTGGGTTCAACATTTCATCAAAATCTTAATTACGAATTATAAATCATTCGTCACCACCGAAAGATGCTCATAATGTTCATCAGAATTCTGTTGCAACAGAAGAAGAAGAAAAAAATGTTATTCATTGAATTTTAAGGCAATGGCCATGCAAAATTCAAATGTTTAGCACTCTCATGAAATGCAAAAATTGTAACTTATTATGTGGAGAGAAAAAAATGCAAAGCAAAACAACAACAAAAAATAATTTCATGACAACAAGTAAACGAAAAAAAAAAAAATGGTTCAACAACAAAATCGTGACACATCTTCCCCTCGTTTCCGTTTCATGTACACATATTTCTTTTCGAACGCCCGCTTCTTCTTCTTTCTTATATTCATCTTCACTTTTGTTAACAACATTCGTTCGCTGACAACCGTCGTTGCCTCGGTATTCAGTGTTCACTATTCAGTATTCATATATGTATATTGTTTATGAGAATATTTGTATGTTTTATTGTTCATCAGTATTTCATTTTTCTTGCAATTTTGTTAACTTTATTGGTGTTTGTTTAGTCGCATTCTATTCGCTGGTCTTCTTCTTCTTCTTCTTCTTTTCGCTCTCTCTCTCTCTTTCTCTCATACTCTCGTTACGTCTACAAAGAAAACTTTTCGCCTTGGAAAAGTTATTATCTTTTCAAATTATTAACTTTTTTATTCGTTGACAATGCAATCAATCTATTTGAATTATAATTTCTTTCTTTCATTCATTTTTTGTTTTTTTCTTTTTTGCCTTCTATCGTCTTCTTTATGAATTCGCCGTGTAGTGATTTCATTCTGACGGGCCACTGATAGTGTCTTGGCAAGTCTAGCGCGAATCTATTTGGAAAGGTGATATGATTCCATTCCCTTGTTTATCATCTTTTACTATTTTTTTTTTTTTTTTTCAAAAATGAACGATATTCGTTTCGAAAGAGATTTCTTTTCCTATATAACATTTTATCATTTTCCGATTCACCATTTTTGTCGATGGAACGACGAAACATCCAAGGTATGCATTGGATAGTAACGTTTTTTTTCTGCTTTTTCTTCCATTAAAAATTCAGTCAATTCTTTTACATTACCATAATCATAAACTAATACAAAAGCCAATGTACAAGACACCGAAAACGTGGAAATGAAAAATGAAAAAAATAAAACCATCATCGGTGGTGGATCATTTGCCTTTATTCGGTTCAGCAATGAATCAATCAACGATATATTGATTTTTCCGATTGATGCGTTCTATGAAATTGTAATTTCAAGTGCATCAATTATGCTTTCAAATAGTAAAATGTTTTATTGATAATAAATAGAATGAATAATAATCGATCCATTTGCTATTCGTTTTTGGATATTGAAATCAAACAGAACTCACAACGAATATATATCATCATCGATATCGATCCGTAAGGAAAATTTTTATTTGATAAAAGTCGTTGTTTGATTATGGAAATTGTTTGAGAAGGGGAGAGAAAAAAAAACGCTGTCGATCAGTAGGTTCGTGCACTCACCTTTCACCGTTGATGCTTTTTCTAGTTTATAAAAGGCAGGAAAAACTTTCTTTTTTTTCCTCCAGACTCAATACCGTTCCGGCACTGCGATGAATAAATAAATACACTATGCTCAGCAATTCATGTGTTAAACAATTACAATAACGGTAACATCCACAGCAGCTACGACAACAACAACAACAACAATAATTGAAATGGCAATAAGTTGAATGTTGAATGTTGTGAAATGGCTAACGCAAGTAAAAAAAAAAATAAAAAAAAATCTGCCGCGTATAAAACGCGTTGAAAAAGTTTGAAGTAATTTATGAATTGATTTTGAATGTGTAGATCGTGCATTGTTGGACTCGTGAATTCTCTGACTCCACAAACCATTCTGCATTTCAATCTCTTTTAATATAAATTTGATTTTCTCTGAGCGTTCTCGGGTGTTTTTTCCCCCTCTCACTCTCACTCTCCGGTTGTAAGTATTATTTTCAGTAAAATTCAGTACTTCAAGTGATTTTATTGCTACAAAGGAATTGTGGAATGGTAAGTGCACATTTTGTGTAGTTATCATACATGTAGATTCGGGTACACACTGTGTAAATGTGATGGCTAAAAAGGAGAGCGAAAGTGTCGGAATGATTTTCTAACGTCGTACAATGGCTATGTTTGGCTTGTCCATTGTTGCGCTTGAAATGACAAATTTTATTGGAAAAAGAAGTTTCGTTTGCTATTTTTTCTCTCTCTCTCTCTCTCTCTCTCTCTCTCTCTCTCCAGCCATTTAGCGATGTTAGATTCGTTAGCAACAGTAGCTCAAGTCAGTTTCTGGCAACTTTTAGCTACTTTTTTTCGTCAGCATAATGAAAGTAAATTTGAAAATAACTGTATAAGTTTATAACACGAAAAGAAAATGCCGAAGAAAAAGTGAAGAAAAAGAAACGGTTCATTGTTTTCAAATTCTAGTCACTTGAGTTTATATGAAAAGAACACACAGGAAACAGTAATCACAGTTCTATTTTATTTTATTTTTTTAAAAGTAAAGTTACGTTTGTCTATTTTCTTCTCTCTCTCTCTCTCTCTCTCTCTCTCTCTCTCTCCAGCCATTTAGCGATGTTAGATTCGTTAGCAACAGTAGCTCAAGTCAGTTTCTGGCAACTTTTAGCTACTTTTTTTCGTCAGCATAATGAAAGTAAATTTGAAAATAACTGTATAAGTTTATAACACGAAAAGAAAATGCCGAAGAAAAAGTGAAGAAAAAGAAACGGTTCATTGTTTTCAAATTCTAGTCACTTGAGTTTATATGAAAAGAACACACAGGAAACAGTAATCACAGTTCTATTTTATTTTATTTTTTTTATTTTTTGGTCACAAACATGGAATAATTGAAATGGGCAACTCTTAAACGTTTTCCATTCATTTTATTTATGAAATTTTTCATTTGAATTCAATGCGAACGAATAATTTCTTCGATTTGTTGACCAAATGCTTTTTACAGTAAAAATCCTTGTAAAAGAACGACTCTCTGAAAAAAAAACCCTCATAACAAAAATGAACATAACAGTCTCTGTCACTCTGTCTCTCCAATAAGATTAACCATCGATCATCAGGGTGAATTTGTTGGGCGATTTGCAGCCATTTTATACAATTACATTCATTAAATTACTTCACACGTTCAACCGATAATAGGAATTTATTGCCGTTGATACACACATTTTTTTTTTTTTCATTCTCGATGGATTTGAATACAGCAACAACAAAAAAAAACGATCAAAAAAAAAATTTCCATTTTTGATCCCAGATAAATTATTGCACATTTTCGACTAAACTTCATTGCCATCATATCTACATCAGTGATGGTGCTCACGATGGAGTAGTTGTAAATTTTGAGATATCTCTTTTTTTCTTTCCTCTGCTACCAGTTTATTCAAAGCTTTGCGCGCCGCGTTCGTTTTGCGTGTGTTTTTTTTCTGCTTTGCTTGCAAATTGCAAACAGTTGAATTCATATCGCCGAAACGGATACGCCAACAGCAATTCGTTTGAATAATTTTTCATAGAGCTGAAAAAAAAAAAATTTTTGCTGGTGTTGCACTCTGAACTTTTGTTCACTTTTTTTTCTTTGTCGTTTTCCATCATTTTCTCGCTGCATATTTCGAACGCATAACAACAACTAACGAATTTCCGAAAACGAGCAAAATGAAAACTCTGCTAAAAAATCCGCAAACTTTGAAACTATAGTTAAACACACATATGATCCAGTGTTGCATTTTTGTAACCGGCAGTTGCCAACCACGAATGTCTCTTTCGTTTGCCATCACACACTTTGGTTGGCCGTACTGTACCAGCCACTAGATCTCGTTCGAAATTATAAAATGATGATCATCATTTCATTGAATGAATTATAAGGACATTGTGAATGTGCTCTCCATGTATCAATTGATATAATTCATTATGCTCAAAATTGAAATAGCAAACATGATACGGAGATGCGCAATTTATATATTCGATAATATTTATTATTATCCGGATGTTGAGTGAGCTTTTATTATGTTCTCATTTTCTTACAAAAAAAAAAAAAAATTCGTTCTATTTTTGCTGGTTTAAACCATCTTTTTATTTCCATTATATGGCATTGGCTTTGACATACGATGGCCCGTTAAGTAGGATGTAACGTTTCAAAGCCAATTGACAACAAAAACGATATTGTTGAGCAAAAGAGACAAAAAAAAAAAAAAATTAATAATCATCAGCTCATTTTACATCATCGAATAGCAAATAACAGCAATTACAAACTAAGTAAGTTGCAATAAATCGAAGCCACAAGCTCCAAATTTCAAGCGATAAGAATTCTCTTGATGTTGGCTGAAAATCATTGTGATTAAAGGTTGCCTTTGATGAGGAACAAACCATTCGAAAAGGATTTAACAAAAATTCAAAAATGGCTAAATACGCGATGTAGTGCTCTCTATTCGAACGATTCAACTCCAATAAATTGTGTTCTCTTTGGAAAACAACCGAAATAGCATTCAAGTAATAGTTACACAACACCAATAACATCGAATGAGGAATGAGAAATGAGGAATGAGAATGAGAATGATAATAAATTGTTCCAGTTTTTCCCGAGATGGATACGTTCGTTTACCGTTTATTTTTCCCATTCTTCGGTTTTGTTTGGCATTTGCCATTACACGTTCATTTTGTTTTTGTTGAAGCAAAACGTTCACCGAACAATTTGGTATTCGTGTGTGTTTGTGTGCATCTTTGTTTTCGGGTATATTTCTCATTGGAAACTGTTCTTGTTAAAGTCATTTCTCTAGCAAAACACACGTTATGCTCAACAATTAAACATTTTATAATCACGTGCGAGAATTTAAACGAATAAAATGAATATCACCATTTCCCATGCTCCATAACATCGAATGAGATTGCCAAATTTTGGCGTACATGATATTATATTTGGAATTAAAGACAAAAACGGTTGATACGGTCGCAATATCACGAGGAATATTTTTCATAGATATTTAGGGTGATATTGAAACAATACAACAATAAATGAAAATAACAGCAACACCGACAACGATTATTTGGAGTATGAGCAAAAAAAGAAAAAAAAAATGGAAGCAACACAATAATTTATTGGATTTAATTATATGAATGTCGTATCCATATTGCTCTCAATTCTCTGATCCTCATCTTATAAGGTGCTTTTTAATGCCATTAAATATCTGTATGTGGCATGTGGAATGTGTTTTTATTTTCATATGATATCATCATCATCATCAAGCGATGAACATTCATGAATTATATCATTTAAATTTGAATTTTTCAAATGTTTTTTTGTTGTTGTTTGAAATTGATATGATTCGCGATTTCATGATTTTGAATTCGGTTGCCGGCCATAATCGACAGGGATAAAATGAATGCTCACTGCTCACTAGTCCGTGTCAGAGAGAGAGAGAGAGAGAGAGAGAGAGCTCATATTAATTTTGTATAACAATTTGAATTGATAATAGAATGATTACAGCAATCGTAAGCAATAAACGGAAACAAATTGTGACAAAATGAAAGAAGGAAACGCAATATAAGTCTCATTTGGTGGCTGAAAGATGTTGAAGAATAAATATCAAGCGCTCGGTTACGCTATATTGCAACAAAAGTATACAATATACAATGCCATAATAACATCAGAAAACCAAAAAATTCAACTACACAACATCAACTACATAACAAATTAATGGCGGCAAATTTATGATGTCTCACCGCAATATAAATGTATAAATTTAACTTAAATGACATTTAGCTTCATGTGCCGAGGTGCGTGTGTAAAAGTGCTAGCTGCTTTAAATGTACGCTACTCGAAACCATATGGAATAAAATGTCCCGATATTTATAATACACACTACACACATACGTATATTTCAAACTCTACTTCATTAACTTTTCTCCGAATCTTCATATCGGTCCCTTTGCATGTACCATGTCAATTGGAACTGCATATTCATGGAATATTTGCCACCATATAAAATTATCCCATGCAATTTTGTATGCTTGAAACAAATGACATTTGGTATCTTCATCAAGACACAACGTTGCGTACATGTATTTGTTATTATAGGGATGTGTGGGAATGTGAATTTTGTTTTGGTGTTGCTTCATAATGATAATAATTATTTAAAAAAGAATATTTTCTATACTTTGGTTGTTCATTGCTTTATTTGAATGAATTTACGTCGCTCCAAATTGATTGTTATCGAGGAAAAAAACTTTAAAGTTTTGTTAGAAACACCGAAGACGATGTCAATGGATCATGAAAATTTCATCGATTCGAAAGGGCAAAATCCAAAAGAAAAACACCAACAGCCAAAACACTCGCAATTGTGCACTTTGTCGAAATCACACAGAGCGCACAGCGTTTGGTGTATGTGCAGTAGCAGCAGCAACATGCAGCAATAACATTGCAGGATACATTCAAAAGGATTTCGTATTTTGTAACAGTGCATAAGATAATCATATAGTCATGAACTTTCACTAGACCGGAAAATTCATTATCGTTTTATATTGTTCGCCTTTTTTCTCTCTCTCTTTTTTTTCTCTGTTTTTTTTCTCTGTTGTTGTTGTTGCTGATCCAATGGTTCCGTCGGTTTTGACTAGTCCTATTGTGTTGTTTTGTATTTTGTGTGTAGACTGTTGTTCATGAAAATCACTCTCAATCCACTCATTTGCTTTCTCCACAACGGACAAATCAATTTTACCAACATACACAACAATACATAGAGAGAGAGAGAGAGAGAGAGATAAAAACATTGGAATTGCTTATTGGGCATTTTATGCTACACGACACATTGAACGCCAAATGCAAACGGCACATCGGTCGTTGGGCCAACAATTTCGAATGAAGATGAAAAGGAAAACCATTTTCAAAACCGAATTCTAAATTTTGGAGTGGGTTTATGGGAGACAGGCAATTGCTCCCGTTTTCATGTTTCATGCAATGCACAAAGGGAATGGGACAGGGTTTGGTGCTTTTTGAATTCGAAACATTTACATTGTGCATTTCATGCGATAGATCGAAAGAGTTAGAAAACTTGTGTTGCAGATAGAGACAGAGAGAGAGAGAAAAAGAGAAAGAGAAAGACAACCAAATCCCGGATACGTATTTATGTTTTTAACTGTTTCAAATGGATTTTATTGTGTGCAAAAATGAAGATGTTCGGTTGTTGAAACGACAATTTACAATAGACGTACATGCAATTTTGAAAATGTTGTGTTTGTTTATATTGTTAGCCGGTTGGATGGCTACTTCAATTATTATTGGTCATCGTGTTTATATGAATCCGTTGGCCATTGCCCATCGCCCGAATTCGATGAATTTCTACTAATACCAACGATTTGAATAAATTTGTGTGCATATATTCAACATGAAATGCTTTTCCATTTGCGAATGGTGGCACAAATTTCGCTGATTCATTGAAATTTTGCGAATTGTTTACGTTTATGTTTATTGTTGCAACTAAATGGGATCCATCAATGGAATTGGTGCCTTTGTAACTTTCGTTAGCCTATTTACTATTTACGCTGTTTGTTGTTATACTATTACAATACAGTAAATTTGCAATAACAAAAAAAATGCAACAAGTGCAAAAAGTGTGAAAAAAATGCGAAAAATCTCACACAAACTGCGACATATATCATTTTATTATGCTCTCACGTTCTGGAACGGAGAACTTTTTTTTTGTTTTGCTTCTCATACGTCAATTTCATATGTATATATTGGCTGCCAATAATACACACCACCTCGGGCATTGGCTCATTTAAATATTCAAATAGAGTTTTTGGCTTTTAAATATTTCCCAACAAAGCCAGCAAAAGTTGTTGAGAGTAAAGGACACAAAATGAAAATGAGAATAATTTGTCAATACATTCATAGCTCAATATAATAATATATTCACCATTTAACTAGATGAACAAACAAATGCGCATACAATGGCTTTTAAACTCTTGGTGACGTTCGATTGTTTCGGATTTTTTACGTTAATTGGAACGAAGAATTTTGTTTTTTTCCAGTTGTATCATTTTTACTTTTTCATTCGAACGATGAACGAATCCACCGTTTGGTTAATGGTTCACTGCAACATAAATATTCATTTTTATCTTTTATGCGCTTCCTCGTGTTCAGCTGCTATTTCGAATTTCATGGCGTAACCATTTTTCCAGAAATTTTTTTTTATTTTTTTTTTGGTTCATCCAAAAACTCGAATATCCAATCAATTTTATCGACCACCACATTTCATTACGCTTTATTGACAAGTTTTGTATTTGATGCTTCCGCTATACTTCTTTTTTTTTCACGATCGTTGGCTCTCTGAATGGCCGAATCTTTTAAATCCAAAAATGATGAAACGCTTCAAAATGCAAAAATAAATAAAAATTCAAAAATGTCTTATTAATTGCAACTGAGCTCCTGTCTAAGCCGGCTACGATAAATGAATATTTTTTGATAAATTATCCCGACCAGTAAATTTCACACTGAATTTATCATTAGCGATTTGCCCCTCTCCCTCTCTCTCTCTTTCTCTGTCATTTTATATTCATGTGACAATTTATATAAAACCTTCCACCTCCATTGAGACAATTTTGATTTGAAATTTAGTGTCGATGACGATAAATTATAAATTATGCAAATAAAATAAATTCCCATGGATCAACGATTATGGTGAAATTGCTTGCAAATTGTGTATGAGCGGGAAAAAAAGCCACACATATAGAGCAGTATTTTAATGCCGGATAAAAATGGCTTTTAGATGGTCCAGGGTAATTTGAGAACGAAAAAAAAAAATCCAGCGACGATAAAAATTGCACTTGGCTATCGTTGCATTCATCGTTGTATTAATTTTCCAGTCAACCGAAGTGAGATTCTCTTCATGTAATGGGCGCTCTTTTTTTTTTTGGTTCTGCCATTTTATAAATTATCATAGATGGTCGATATTGGTATACACAGTTAACACGTCATTATTCACAGTCGAGCCGAATTGGGTGGCTGTTGATGACTGAAATAGCCAAAAAAATATCATTCCATTTTTCCATATACATTAACGGCTACGATTCGAATAACGAGCAAAAAATTGTACAATGTTAAGTGCGCAAATGACCCGATATCCCATAATGCCAGATTTCATAATGGATAAATAGATCACGCTTTGATTTTGACATACGAACAACGAACACAACGAACAACAATTAACAATGATAATTTTTGATGAACAATTTTCGTTGTACTGGATGAAGTTTCAGAGAAAAATTATCATTTTATTATTGAATTGAAACAAACCGAAAGGTTTAATCTTTTTTTCGGGATTGCCATTGTATGCTCATTTACAATCCTCAGATCCTTTGTCTGAGAACAAAAACCAATTTTCAACTTACTTAGCTTTTTTGTCCGATTTTTTCAATTTATTTTTTTTCGAGAAGGAATAATACGGATTTATTTTGGTTTCAGAGCGCCCCCAGTTCAACCAAATTCGTGATAATTATTATTAGAATTAAATTTCGAAATTCATTACATTTCGGCACGCGCCATCCGAATAGATTTTTTTTTTCGTTCCCCTCCACATAGAAAAATAAATTAAAAAAATGAAGAACAAATTATGGAAGAGATTTTATTCTTTAATCCGTAACAACCAATATTATTGCCCATACCATGCGTATTTATAGCGTTCAACGCTGCCTATGAAATAAACAACTCAGCATCTTTCGCCCATGCATCAAAATCAAAAAAAAAATAAAAATAGAAATTATATAGAAATTAATCTGCAAAACGGGAACATGGATGCATTTCACCATTTCTTGATATCATTATTTAAGTCTAGTGATTCCGGTACGGTCTTTGTCGGAATTCATAAATGACACGGAACAAAAAAAAAGAAGATAATAATAATAATAATAATGAAAAAAAAGGATTCAATCGTGAAGCTTCAACTAATTTGAAATAAATTTTAATAAATTCACTTTAATATGAAATATGAATGCATAAATAATGGTGATACTTACTGCAAAAGCGCCACTCACAATTTCCATAACGCAACATTTTTCCTTCCTTTTTTTTTTACCGCACTCCACTTTTCATTCCTGTGTTCATATTATATTATTTTTTTTTCTTTTTCAGTTCAGCGTCAGCATTTCATGGTTGCGTTTTTGCTTCTTTTTACTTTTCCGCCATTCACAAATGGTGGAACAAGTATTGGTATTGGGTGTTTTCGTTGACTATTTCAATAACTCTCTTCCAGTCCACAATAAAAATTCCTTTATCGTGTGAAGAGAGATCTTTTCAATTTAAAAAAAAAACACCGTATTGACATTCGAGAATAATTATTATTACTATTGTAGTGATTTCATACGTGAGGCAGCTCTTCGTCTCAAAAACCAAAACATCATTCAATTCAGAAACTAACAAAAAATCATGAAAAAACACTGCGGAAAAGTATGTTTTAATTCCTTACATTTGACTGTTGCTGTTGTGCTCATTTGGTTTTATGAATCAAGTTTGTTTTTTTTTTTGCTTCTTGTATTCCTATGGTGGTCACCATTTCATGGAATTACCTTTGATTTTATCGTGGCAAAGATTTCACTTTGTGGTAATCATGAGATAATAAAAGTCGGAAATGGTGAAATGGTAGAATGGCGAAATTGATACGGTTTGGCCATCCCATATACTCGTGGCTCGTGCATACGTTTCTATATTTATTTACGGAAATCAGTGCCCTAAGTCCAGGAATTTTTATTCCTTCTACATACAATTTTTTCAAAAGCTTAACACACTAAAAGGAAATGAAGAGAAAATGTCCGCTGTTTTTATCGATCTTAAATCATTTATTTATAAATTGTTTTCATTTGATTATTATTATCAAAAAACGTTTAATCATACAATATGAGGTGAGTGTTCGATACAATAGAAAAAGGATAAATTATTTCATAATTGGTAAAAAATGAGAAAAATAGTGCACAGAACGTATTTTAATGATGATTTCAATTTTAAAATGTTTTTTTTACTCGATTTTTTTTTTTTTGAACGATTTTAGGTATTTTATTAATTATTAAATTTATTATTGCAATAATTCAAGTGAAAACTAAGAAGAAACAAAAAAATTAAATCATTCAGACCTTATTGATCACTGCTGTTCTCATCCATCCAATTACATGAGATGCAGGCAAATTTTGATCAAATTCAAACGATTAAATTTTCGGATGGTTTTAGCCGTTGAATTTTCATTTTGTAAAATATTTATAATTCAGTGTGATACGGTTCATCCGGTATTGTATCATCAGCCGCTGCATTAAATTGATTACGTTCGGTTGTCTGTTGTTTTGCATTCAATTCATTAACATCGAATACATGCTCATAAAGTAATACCGTTTTTCCAATGCGATCGATTACATAATCCGTATGATTAAATGTCTCAATGAGTTTATACGTTTCGAGAAAATCGCTAATCTGTGATTCTAAATTGTCAAATAAAACGACATGCGTTGGCATCACAGATTTCGGATAAATGGGCAAATTGAATCGTAGCCATTTTGCTGGATGCGCAAAAAATTGTTCAGCTTCATCGGTATAAAATTGTGCGCCGTCCAAATTTGGTTCGCATGTCAAAAATCGCATTGAAACATTTTGATGTACATGGCTGTACCATGGCGTTGAATGGCATGGCATTAAAAATATAATTTTAGCTGAATGTCCATCTGGATCACGATATTCACGTGAAATACGTTCAATTGAATGCATAACATCGATGGTGCCACGTTGATGTGTCAAACTAAAATAAATGGCCGGCATTGCATTCATTATCAATAACAATATTGCAACCAACCAAATGGTTAAATGTGACGCTTTTCGGCTCCAAATTGCCAACGAATCGGCCGTTATGTGCAAACAAATGGGCAACAATGGCAAAATGAAACGGAATTCCTTGTGTCCCAGGCACGAATAAACAATTAATGTAAACAAAATTGCAACCAGTAGATGAAAGCGATCCGCAAAATGTTGACGATTTTGTATCGTTTGAATGATTGCAAATAAAAATGGCATCGCAAATGGTCCTAAAATGGTTGGTAAACCGATTGTAAAATACCAATGCCACGGTTGACTACCATAAAATATTCCCATATCATTCAAAAAATTCGCTTTAAAAAATTCAACCGGTGTCCAAATCCATTCACCATGCGCATATGAATCCAATAGCATTGTTATTGCACCAACAATTAAACCAATTAACAAATAACGCTTAATCAATAGCTCGGCCACCGTATGTATGGATTTTCTCATATGAAATATGCATAATGGTGACCATATAATAGCCGCTGTTGGACGTATAAAGCATACCAATGCAACAATCCACAAAAATGAATTCGAATCACGATCATAATAATGCCGTGGATATAGGCTCAATGCAATTGTTGTTAGGCAAGTTTCAACGGTATTTATTAATGTACGAGTTGCTGTATAAAACCAAAACCATGATGTTGCTATCACAAATATCGACCATTTACTTTTATTTGTCCAACGATAGAAACAATAATCGCTAATTGCCGATAGAAGAGCCTGAAAAATGCGTGGCACCAATATCAAATATTCCACTTGATCCAAACCGAACCATGCCAATATTTGATACAAAACAGCTATAAACAATGGATGAATATAGCTTCGTATTCCTTTTGTCCATTCCCATGTCAAGTGACCATAACCAAAGGTTAATTTATGTGCCACTTCTAAACTTTGCCAATATTCATCTGGCACGTACCAAGTTTTCACCACAAACACGGATAATATGCGAAGCACCAAAAAAACCGCAAATACATTGAACTGAACCATTGTTGATGCTATCAGGCATATACCGGCACCGAAAATTTCGATATTATTTTTCCTTCCTTTTTTTTCCGTTGCTGTTGTTGCCGTTGTTGTTTTTGTCAATCGTTTCTTGTCTCCAAGCACTTTTTGTAAATGCTGAATACTTCACCTCCAATCTTCAATCCTGAAATTTTAGACGAAAAAACAATATTAAATTCAGTAAAAAGCATTCACTTCATTCAAAAAATCCAAAAACTAAATCAAACGACACCAATTTCAAATTGAACTAGCAAATATTTAAAGAGAGAGAGGGAAAGAGTGAGAGAAAAAAAACCGTTGAAGAGCAAAATATTTACAGATCGAATACCGGCCAGTTCATTTCAACAAGAATGTTTATGCGGCGTGGTCTTGACACATTCCGAATCAAAATAAAAAAAAATTCTCCATTCTCTCAATACACATTCGACCGCAACGCATACACACATATGACATATGTGTACAATTTTTTGACATTTCATATAATTCCATCAACATTTCTAAATCGAATCCAATTGAAATGTTCCACTGAACCGAAATATATCTATATATTCACTACTCACTACTGCTCATTGCTCATATGATCCGATACAAACACACACACGAAGATTTGAAATGTGAAATTCGTTTTTTTTTTGTTTCTCTTCTCGTTCTTTTCCTTTTTTTTTAACGATTTTCGACTCTCATACATTGACTATCGCCGTTGGTCGCTTCTTAGTTGTTGGTGAAATGTGTTGTTTGACATATGTCCGTTGGCACAATAAATGACACACACACACACATCCATATCTAAACAGTTGACTGCCATGTCCCGTTCACAGTTTACACTGTTCTCAATACAATCAAGCAGAGTTTTTAAAATGTTTGTCAATGATTGTGATCGTTCGCATTTCGATGCGATCATTCGATTTTAATATATATTTTTGTAATTGATAATAATGATGCGAGAATAATTGTGTTGTGATCGAAATGGATTTTAAGTCGATTTTTTGCGCCTTCTTTGGTTTATCATTGTTCTAATATCCGAAAAATAAAAATTCATTTATTTACTTACTGTGCGTTGAGCTCTTGGCTCATTTATAGTGTAGCGCCCGTTATATAGCCCACCAATTTGGCTATTGCAACATTCCCGGCACCAAAACTAATCTTTCACAAATGAATCGATACAATCGAAATGAATATTAATAAATAATTTCGGATAAAAAATTATTGCCCGCAATTGAAAATAAACAATATTCTAAATGTATATGTTGACGTCTGTGCCAGGAGTATAGCCGAAACACACGTAACCAACTGGCCGAAAATTGAATGAATATTCGAATAATGTGAATTGTGTGTATGGTTATTTTGAATATGATGTCACATCGATGGCATGATGCCGTCATACATGATATGAACGCACACACATACAAACCGTTCAAGCGTGCTCATCACCGTTGATCCAAAACCTACGTAGACAGGTTTGATATTCTGAATACACTCAGACACTCTGCTATACTACATACGCCAAATTTAAAATGCTCATGTATTTGTGTGTATTTTTCGGTTTTTTCTTTTCTCTTTTCATTTCTTTCATTTTTATGCTGTTGCTGAATAATGAAATAATAAATAACGAACTTTAAATATTCGGCACCGAGTATATCATGAGCACAAGTTCGACAAAGGGCCCAATTCACTAAGCATAAGAACCAATTGAAAATGAACTATGATTTGATTTCTAATCGATTCACTTTTCATGATGGAATCTAAATTTAGATGCAACCAAAATAGTAATTCGCGTTCTGTTCTGTTGCAATTGAATGATGATCAGAACATCACACACATAAAATTGTGACACTTTCTTCATTCGACTGAATTCCTGAAAATCTTTAAAAATAAAAAAACCGATTCGACTGGGCAAACATTGTGTTTGCATTAATTCAAATTGTTCCATGCAATTTGACAGAGAAGCAGGATCGAAAAAGGAATTTGTAATTTCGAATTGACATTATATTATGTTGAAGATGAAAATAAAATATTTTACAATGGAATCCTCCCCTGCTGACTGTGTTCTTTAGAAAATATCGTAGTTTTCCCGGCTTCAGCCAAATAAAAGATAAATTAAGGGCCTAGATTAGCCAATGGCATTTCTTATTAATCGATGGAAAAAGTTGATAAATGTCATACGACGAGTGTTTGCGAACGCTTTCAAAGTCAATATCCATTCAAATCCATTATGATTAACAACTACCATTCAACCGCGACTGTGTGTTCATGGTTGCATTTCAGAATGCGATTCCAAACATTCGACAAGCGATTTATTTTCCGTATTCGATGTTCCGTGTAAAATATATTTTTGACATATCATAAAATACACAAACCATTTTCCCACCTGGTTTTTTCATTTTTTGAGCTTTGAACAATAATCGAATCGAATCGACAACCAATTTCCAATAACGAAAATAATCGGCTATAAGATTCTTTTTCGAAGAAATTCCATTCCAAAAAAAACGACAATGATTTCTGAATTGGAATTGTTTGTTGATTTATATATAACGTTTTTCGTGTGTATCGATGGATGAATTTCTTCTTGTCTACAAATCGAAAGTTTTTCGATTGTTGTTCGAAAAGTAATGCATCCAAATGATCGAACGAATCGCGACTACTTTACCGAAATGAAAAGGAATGAGAAATGGTATTTTGTTGATTTGATATTTACTCATAATTCACATGTCAACGCTCTAAATTAAATAAGTTTCTGTGTCATTTGATTTGATTTATTTGCACTTTGGTGGATCTGTTCTATTTCTACATTGCCAAATGAACAGAAGAGAATAGAAAAAAAAATGAAAAAAAAAAATTAAACGAAAATCGAATGAAAAAAGCGAATTTATTGTAGCAAAAAAACTTGAATTTGCCGATTCAGTTGGAAAATTGTAAAATGAAAAGACATGAACCATTCGAAACCAATCCAAACTAAAAACAACAAAAAGACAACATAAAAACGAAGGAACAGATAGAGATTGATTTCGAGAATGAGGGGAAAAAATAATCGAAAAATGCAATCAAACATTTCAGCTCATGTAACAAGTATAACAAGTAACAAGTGTGATTTTCACTTGTATTGAATCGAATTATTTTGATAAATGGAAAAACTCGACAAAAAACTTCTCTAATTTTAAATTCAAAACATTTGAAAGTTCATCGAAATGGAATTTTTTGTTTTTTTTTTGTTTTGTTTCCCCCAATCTGTGAATGAATGTGTCGGTGTATTGGCAGAAAGTGTGACAACTCACACAATCAAATCGCTGCTCTTTCGATATGTGTTTTAATTGCAGTTTTAGTTGAACTTTGGTGTGGTTCATTTTCACGTATCACCAAATAAAATCCATATGATCCTGAAACTGCAAAATTTAATTTTGTGGCCGAGCAATGCATTTGAAGGGATTTGGTGGAATGGAGATCCAGGAAAATAAGAGAAAAAAATTGAAAAATTTCCACATTTTGTGCGGCTTTACAATGGCACCACAATGCAATCAATTCAACCATAACATGGGCACTCATTCAGCGCAGATGAAGAGAACGAAAAAAAAAAATCTTATTCAAATACACACACACACACACATCAAAGACAGGATTTGGGTTCCGATACTCACACCAATTATAAATACCATTTGGATTTCCCAGTCGAAATGTATCCCATTTCCTTCTCCACGAACATTTAAAGTCTCCGCAAATAAGTTTGTTTCAATTTCTCTGCACATTGTTTTTTTTTTCATCCATCGATTCGTCGGATTCGGGTTTGGTTTCGATTTGATTTGGCTTATACACACATGTGAATGTGTGTGTGTGTGTGTTAGTGTCACTTTACGATGTGTATGTGGTGTGCGATAAAACGATAAATGTAAATTACAAAATACTTGAACTACATCTGAATGGAAATAGACACAGAGATCTGACCGATTGATTTGCGTATCAAAATCATGGTCTTATTGTGAAAATGTTAGCATTACAGTACAGTAAGCAAATGTGTTATTTGTGATTGCACTTTGAATATCCGACCGAAATCGAACATATATGTTTTGGCCGAGACAGTTTTAATTGGAATTGAGTAATTTATATTTATTATGCTTTGATATGTCCTGCCATTGAAAAGCGTCTGATGCCTAATGCCTAACGCCATTGATGTGGTGGTGCCTGGGTATTAATTTGGGATATGGACATATGTCGATTGATATGGCAAATGACGTAGGATGAGAGCCTACAGAAGAACGAAATTTTATGGCACATAATGAATGTACTGTGTTCAATTGTATATATATATATCAACCGAAAAACCAAACTCAATTGAAATTGAACTTATGCCCAAAAACATTAGCGGAATGAGAGATTTCGTTGCAACATTTCATTGGTCCTGACTTTAAATAACATTTTGCTTTTGTTTGGCATTTTGTGATTGATTTTGGAATTGATAGCGTTTGCTAAGCCAAATCGGAACAATTTACATGTGTGACATTTTTGTTAGATTTTTCGCCAATTCGATGGAATCAATTTCAAAATCGGGAAATATTACGACGGGAAAATTTACATTTATTTGTATAATACATAGATATGCAATGAATGGCCCTAACTCTAGCGATGACGAATGAAAAAGAGGCGATGTGGTGATCGAAAATGAGAAATGACTCAGTTTGTTGATGTGTGCAACGAAAAAAAAAAACTTTCACAGCCACCGTCAGAACAACAACAACAACAGAATAGGAAAAGCCATCAATATAAGTGAAAAACAATTTTGAAATTTTCTGTAAAATATCCCGTTTTCATGGAGTGTCAACGAATGGAATGTTTCAATTTGTCGCCTTTTGCATAGCGAAGCTTAATTCCGTAAAGCAGAGAGATTTATTCTATAGACAAATACACAGACACAGAGAGAAAGACCCACAAAATCCATATTCAATCGACTGTCAAGCATTTTTGGTGATAGAATTTATTATCCAGTGAATCAATTCGCACATTGATGCCAGAGAAACAAAAACAAAACAAAAATGTACCCAAATGTGACCGGAACACGCTGTCCAAATGATATTTGTTTTGTATTTTTTTTTTCATTGGCTCACACATTGCAAAAGACTTTTTACTTAGCACAAACGATTGTTGTTGAGGTATTATTTCAGTATGAATTGGAATTTTATACTGAATTAGATAGCCATTCGCTTAAGACTGAAGACAATCAACATGAAACAAAATTACTCGAATTTTGTCTGAATGAGCCGATGATCCTAGTGCACCGAAGCGATAACATTACATTCAAGCCACTGACATTGAACATTCAATACAAAACAAAATCCTCAAGTCAAACTGACAAGCACCAAAGATTTATTGATTTTATGAAAATTTCTTTGCATGGTTTTTGTTTTTTAAATCGCGCAATGCGATCCGAAAGGAAAATATTGATTCTTATATTGCAACATTAAAAAAAAAAAAAGAACAAAAAATTGTAACAACAAAGCGGAAACGAAATCAGACAGAACAGATACAATATTAAAGGTTTCTTTACCCGATCGTTCTGTTTCAAAGTGAAATTGATGTTCCGTTTTGTTCTTTAGACAGATTCTGTGTGTTGTTTTTTCTCCTTTCTTTTTACTGTGCGGCTGTTGGACATTTTGGTGAAGCTAGTGGATTGAAATCGTACCGGAATTGTACAGAGTGCAGAGTAATTGAAACATTTGGAAAAGCCAATGACAATGGCAATGGCAATGGCAATAGTAATGGCAATGGCAAAACCAAAGAGGCACACGCTCCATTCATTCATTTCATGCACTCAACACAAATCCCACTCAATACAACTTTTACTGTTTTTTTTTTTCCTTTCTAAACTATTCAAACGCCATATTTGCTATTTTGCCATTATCTTGCACATTAAATGCATATTGAATGCTTTGTAATCGACGAAAAGCGTTCAGTTTTTCGCACACTGTTTGTTTTTATTATAGATTTTGCGATTCTTTCACATTATCCATTGAATCGTTTTGGTCGACGTTTTTCGTGCCCCCATCTCAAAATCTGTTTATTGTTGTTTTGTTTTTCTCTTCGTTGCAATCTCTTTGAAAATTAGATTCGAACCATGAGCGCTGCAAAATTTGTTGCAAGGATATGTGTACCACGATGTTCATATAATGCATCGTTCGCGCAATAATTGCATCGTTCAAAAAAGAAAATCCCAATAATATCAACAAAAAAAATTCCATTCAATTCAATGAAATATCAAGAACAAATGTCTTTTGAATACGTTTGAATGGATATTGAATGGCGCAATGGATTCCATTCAGCCAAAGCATTCACACCAATGAAAGATAAATGTATCACGGATAAGTGGCCTCTTTTGTTATTATTATTAGTGTGAATGTTTTTCGTCTGAATGGTTGTTTCGAATTCTCAAAATATGCACTACAGGTCGCACCAAACTCGAGTGTCATTCATAAAAATTCTTCGACTTTTTTTTATCCTAAGAAATTCATTAAATCCCGAAAAATTGCTGGTTGCTAAATTAGGAAACACGATGAAATGCTGATATACCACACATCGAGCCCGATAAAATGTAGTAATGCACCTGTGGTGCACGAAAAAGAGAAAATCCGTTACTATTTTTTCCGGCTGGTTTTGTGTCTGTAGAACAGTTTATTTATAATTTTAGTTGAAAATTGACATTAAATTGAAAAACCATTTTGACTGAAACACTTTTCAATTGTAACCGAAGCTATTGTATTTTCCTCGATGGCTTTGAACTTAAATCGACCAACTTTTTGATCCGCCAAGATAATGTGGATGCCATTCATGTTGAACATTAGTTGCATCCGAACGCTAATTGATTGTTCGATGCGACAAAATGGAAGATACAATAATAATTGAAACTAGATGAGAAAAAAGGCGGTTCTATGAAGCTGTTATCATTATTCTGATTGTCATTAGTTCAGTAGTCAGATTTGTTTTCCTTCAGACTTCATCAACATTAATTGTTGTTGTTGAATGCACATGTCATAAAGGTGTTTGTGTTTGTTTTCTCTTACGATTTTCAAATCATTATCTTCATTACGAATCCGTTTCGAAACAAGTTATTGTGAAATTCACACTGTGAATCGTAGTGAATAGTGAATTGTATCCAGAGCTCTTTATACTCTTACGATAGCACCGAATTGCGTTCAAATAATGATTATAATCATTTCATTCGTTAGAATTTTGTGCATTCCGGCTTCTGAATGAGTTTTGTGATGACATAGCATAATCGCTGACATCTCTTGATCGGCCATTCCGTTCAATTAGTATTTCAGTGTGCTAACTGTGATCTTGCTTGAATGACATCGTATTTTAATTTTGTGTGTGTGTCAATTTGTGTTTAAAATTATATGTCGCATGATATACAACGTTTAATTTGAAGCAAAAAATCTTCGTTTTCGTAAATATCTAAATATTTTTTGCCGTTTTTGTGTTCATTTTTATCATAAAATCGAATGATGATGTTTTTATTTAAAGCTTTTGAACTGGAAAAGTTTGCTGAAAATATTGCGCATTTGCTGACGCCATTTCCGATTATGAATCTAATATACATCAATGCTGAAAACTCATCAACTGAACCATGACAGTCAAATTCATTTTGAATGTTGAATCGAACGACGTTGTTGTTGTCAATGCCATATTGAAATGATGAGCACAGAACATGATTTGCCATATGCTTCAACTTTAATACAAACTTTCGAATCAAGTCTGCGATTTATTTGTTGTTGTTGTTGTTTGTTTGTTTGTGTTTCGTTGCATAAACAAAATTCGTATGCGTTATTGGCAGAAAATTGTGCAGAAATGTTGATTAGTGAGATTTCTTTTGCTCTTTATGTGGCCGACTCCCAAAAGTGTCAATAATAAAACATTTTAATAAATATTTTTCATAATATATTCCATGAAATGTATTTTCAATAGAAATGAAGTAACATATTATTATTGAATAATGGCCATCTTTGTATTGAAATGTTCAATAGAATTCATTCAATATTTTCTTTTAATCACAACGGATTGTGAAACATTGCTGAATCATTATTACTATTATTATGGAAAATCCCCGGGCAAAAAATCCAAAAACGATCGAAACTATTGAAAATTGTTCAAGCGAAAAATGAACAAATGATTATTATTATTATTAATATTGCTTCCGACAGATAGTCCAAATGGTTTAAGTCGATTAAAAGTGAATAAGAACTTTTCATCGCATTTCAAAGTGAAATCATATTAAAACAGATGCTCCGTGCTTCGTATTCAATTTCTTTAGATATAAGTTAATAGTTACTTGCTGTCAGTGCAATTTATTTTAAGCATACACCAGCAAATCATTGATTTTGTGAACGCTTAAATAATAAGTAATAATAATAATCTTAAATGGAAAAATTAAGAATTAAAAATTCGCGAAATTAAATTCCTTGTTTTCCAAATAAAGTTTTCTCATTCATTCAGCAAAACCGTCATCGAATCAAATTTTTTTTTTCTCAATTTTCAACATGAAGCTCATTTGTACACGATATTGTGGCCCAAAGCCAATGCAATGGTTGTCTCTTCAATTTTCCAATTAATTTGGATCGAACCCATCAGCCTGAGCTTATTTGTGAGCTTTTGAATGAGAACATCAATTAACCCATCGTCAATATATCGATATCATTGGAAGTTAATAAATAATATATTGATAACGAATTATAATTATATTTAATTATGATTATGGACAAATTATGCAAGCTTCGCATTCAAATATTGCACAAAATTGATTTCAACAAATGTCAACAGGCAAAAAAAAAAATGATCAATCAAAATACATGACGATAATAAAAACCAAATGATATTAAAAACATATTAAAAGCCACCATATTCAGGTTTGATTGGATGTCATAAGCATTCCGATCGATGTACATATAAACACATAATGGTAAATCGATCCGAATGTGAGGGAATTCAATAATTGCCATTTAAGCCTCATTTTTTTCCCCCGTGTTAATACAGAAATGTCCAGTTCATAGACATTGAGTAACCAAAAGCCTGATAATCGATGGAATCTACGCCCTCATCAATTTTCGATAAATAATTGCATCGATCTCTTTATAATTGATGATGATAAAATGCATACGAATTTATGTACGTACAAGACAATCAACATAATTATATCGTAGCAATAAAGTTCACCATTCATCTTCGATTACAATAAAGAATTTCTATCGCTTTCAGTAAATGCGAAAAATTGTATACCCAAAAATGATTGAATCGATTGCTGTATGAATTTATTAATACGCAGTTACCATAACAATAGCAAATCAACAAATACTATTTATCATTTCAATGCAACAACAACAACAAAAAAAAAAAAAGAAGAAGAGAAAAACCAGAATGAAACGAAAATATTGTGAATCTAAATGTGCCGATTCAATTTGGGCGGAATGACTGATTGTCGAATATAAATGAATATGTGAACAGTGAACAGTAAAGAGTCACATGACGATGCGTCATAACATATGTATTCATACATATTGTAAACGATTCAGTCAGCCAAAACATTTGGGTAATTTGTTCGAACTTTGATTGTAAGCGAATGAATGTTTAATTTTTTTTTTTTTGTATCATCGGCGACAGAATCGGCTGAAATCGACAAATAGATAGAAGAACAAAACAAAAAAGACTCCCCCAAATGTGTGTCTGTTGACAAAGGCAAGAATCATCGAGAAAATGAATCATAATTTGAATCACAATCCACTTTTCATTGAATGATTGTTGAAATTGCTGTTTTTGAACAGAAATATTTCGTTGATGACGATGTGGCCAGTTCAAGCAAAATGCAATGCAGATATCAAGCAAATAATATTACCGATACGGGTCAATTATTTCTGTCGTATTTTTTTTTTGTTTCATTTTTGAAATAGTTCAAAATGTATATCGTAAATTACACCGAAAACAGCATTAATTCCAAATTCAAAAAGCAAATTATAATCGCTCTTTTCGAGTAAGTAATCTCTGCTCTAACGTGACAAATGAGATTAGACGACCGAATAGTGGCAAAACCAAAAAGTAAACGCAACAATGTGATGGATGATATCGTTTGCCATTTACTATTTGCATATACTTTTTGTTGGGAGAAAGATGTGCTGAATAATGGAGCAACCACACATGCGTATGTGGTTATTATTCCTATTTCTTTCTTTATTTTAGGTGAAAAATGTTTGAAGACAGTTAAATACAGTTTATAGTTAATGTCTATGGATTTATCATGGTTGACTACGGTATATCTAGATGTATAGTAATAAATTCAGTTCAATTTGAATTTGAACTTTGATGCGCATCGCATTTTTATTTTTGATTTCATTTGGTTGATGGAATGACATCGAATATAATTTTTTTTTTTTCAATGTTGACAATAAATAAAAGTTGAAAACGGGTTCCCTAAATACAATTTGTTAAACGTAAATTCGTATGCATGTGTATGAATAGCTTGCGGCTAAATTTTCACAGAAATTTTATCGAAATACTTTTGTTAAAAATCATCGAATCGAATACGCGATGCAAATTCGTTGTGTTGGCTCTTATATCAATTTGGCATTCAGATTGGAACCTGCAAAAGGGTAGTAGTTTTCTTTCGGTTTAAATACATTTTTCTTGTCGCTTTGAAATTGAATTGAATTTCCTCGGAATTTTTGATTGGTTGTGATTTATCATTATCCGTTCATTTTCCAAAAAATTGAATATCATCGAACATTAAACATGATGAAATGATGCAAATTATATATTGCGCCCATAAAAATGTTGATTCTTCGACATTCGTGAGCGATGAATGGCTCAATTTCACATGCCACATGATATGAGCATATACATAAAAATCATACAATACCTAAACCTAGTCTTATGGGATTTGGTGATATGATTCATAGATTGATTGCAATCGATATAAAATATGCTGAATTGAACCGCAAAAAAAAAAATAACGATATATGAATACGCGCGGTGCGTGCACAATTATTATTGAAAGAACGAAATTTAAATATTTTTATATTCACCTAGATTTTGATGTATTTAAATATTGAAACGTATTTACATTCGATTTCGTCGACAAGCAATCACTTTCAACGATTGTATGCTCATGTGCCTGATTCGGGGCAGGGGGTGAATATCAATATCCAAAGTCACAGACAGATAAAATGAGATTTTCAACGATGGAAGGGAATGAAGAAACGATTCCTGCACATTGTTTCGACAACGGTTCTGTTGATTTTTCACAAAACAATGAAAATTGGAAATTTTTTTTTTCGTTTTACGTTTCTATTGATGATAATTTAGGCAAATGCATATTATTTATTATTTATGATCTTTTCCCTGAACTGTGATGATTATCATCTGGAATGTAAACATTCTTCAAGAAAAAAAAAAAACAAAACACATTTAAACATTTTATGATAATAATATGTTTGATTGCGATCCCTTAGATCGCACTGTGCATATTTTGGATTGAAGCAAAAAAAAAAGAAATAGAGGAAACCAACACTAAATATGTACATCAAACACAATTCCATTTAAATCCTAATATGTAATAAATACATATATTACGCTAAATCATCATACTGTAACATCCGGAACTCATTTCGAATATGTATCAGCTTCAGCTATGACTGATTTTCGACAACATTAAACGATATCGCTGTAAAAAAAAAAAAAATGAAAAATAAATAAATACCGGATACCAATGAATGAGAAATGAATGTATATATTGTACACTTTACACAAGTCAAGTTTCGTTTGCTCAATTTTTCCATTTTTCTCTGCGTTTCTTTCGGCTCCTCTATATTGCTGGAATCATTCATCTGTGAGACAAGCGAGAGATAGAAAGCTGTAAATAGCATAAGAAGAAGAATAAGGGTGAAAGCGGATTGCAAAAAAAAAAACAGAGATAGATATCTTTGACTTTATCCACCAAAGATATCGAATTTGTATTGTCATATTATGAACGATATGTCTGATCAACTTGTGTGCAGTGTGCATAATATTTCGGGAAAATTTATTCATGACTATGCTAACTTATATATCAAGAGCTTTGAGAATAAGAAAGAGACGAGTAAAAAAACTGTTGAAATTTACTTCCAGTTCGATGCATTTAAAGCTTTGGCTTTCGTTTATTGGCATTTTTTTTCTTTTTTTTTTTTTTTTTTTGTCTTGTTACACAGTGCATCAAATTTGATACCGCCGTTTCACATTCCACCGCGAATCAACAAAATCGAATCTTCGAAAAAAGTTTTTCGGCTAACCGTGTTTCGTGTGTGCGCTCAGTGTTTCGTGGATTTTGATTTACGAATAAAAAATTTTTATACAACAATAGGTTTTCCATCATATGGATAGACTTGCATGGCGTAAGCGGAAAAAGTAAAAAAAAAAGAAAAAAAACGAACAAAAATTAAATAGAAAACGATGAATTATTTTGATAAAGATTTGAGTAAACGATTTTTTCTCTGGAAAAAGTTTCATGACTTTATAATTTGTATTGCAAAGTATCAGATGCAATGAAAATTAATGTAATCAAATAATCCAAGTGCAGTGAATAATATCATTCAAATGGCCGGATCACGACGATGTATATTTGTCTTTTTATTTTGAAATTTTTGCGTATGAAATTGAATAACAAAGTATAAAAATTGCAGCTCAATCGAATTATTGTATCAAAAGGAATGCCAAAAATGCTGAAAAGATGGAAAATGGAAAAGGGGCGTCGAAAGCGAGATAGGAATTGGCAAAAAGAGTTACAATAGCAATCACTTGACTTGGATGCTCGACCCAAAACCACACGACCGAAATTTATATGTAGCCACAAATAGTTTTTTGTGTGCCGTACGAAAGGAGCAAACACAAAAAAACAAAATACAATAATAATATACAATAAATATTCAAGGATTGAAATGAATTTCGAATGAATGAAAATAATGGCCCTTTCTTGTTGTCCTTTTTTCTCTTATGGTCGCTCTTTGTTCTCTTCATGTTCGGTGAATTAATACGATAATGACAGAAACCATTGGGTTGTTTTCCTATTTTACTAAATTATTATATTGACCAGAATAAACAGCAAACAATCGACTGGAATTTTAACTTGACTCAAAACTTGATACAATTTATATTCTCATTTTAATTTTCTTTTGAAATTAATCAACTCCGTCGTTGTTGTTGTTGTGGGTCCCTTTTTTTCCATCGTCTCAGTCCACACACACATTTTGTCTGCATCATGAGAATTTGTTTGTCAACGTAATTATGTTTTCATTTTTCGGCTTGGGCTAAATGTGTGTGTGTGTGTGTGTGTGTGTGTGTGTGTGTGTGTGTGTGTGTGTGTGTGTGTGTGTGTGTGTGTG
>GL501511.1:1907170-1917701 GCA_000149185.1 Mayetiola destructor
TCGTAGTAGTGTGTGTGTGTGTGTGTGTGTGTGTGTGTGTGTGTGTGTGTGTGTGTGTGTGTGTGTGTGTGTGTGCAGTGTGCACCGCTCTCATGTATGTTTGTCACATGATGCTAAAATCGCATAAACATAAATAACCTCGAGGACATGTATATTGTTTAGTGTGTATTTTTGAAAACGGTAAGCGACATTGAGCGCACAAACGAAAAAAGGTAAATTCTCATTTTAATGCATTACGTTGGGTTGTTATTCAAGATTCGAGATCACTTTCACATCGTTAACACTTCATGAATGATGAGGTTCATGGAAAATATTTGAATGCCGATGTCACTTTGCCATCTCTGCCTTCTCTGCCTTCTCGGTTGCAACAACATTTCTTAATTTATTTGTACAGAGGAAAATTACTACTATTTTAAAAGACATTCATTGCCACATATCAAACTTTCTGTTTCTCTATTTCGGCCTTTGTTCCATTTTGGTGCTCATCTTATTCAAGCTTAAATCACCGTTCAACCGTTTTTACCTTTAATTTTATATCAACCCATTTTGTGCTCATCATGTTTTTCAATTATTATTAAAATTTTAATCGCATTAAATGCTATTCGATGATGAATAATTTAACATTCCACTTCCAGTTACCGTGTTACCGTGTTCCCATGTTCAATGTTTAATGTTGATTGAGTTCGGTGTCTATAGCGTATATGAATCTATGAGTGCTTCACCGAATTCATCTGTTCATTGGGAAACTGGAAACTTTGCTACTTTGCAACATTTTAAAATTTCAAGAATTTCAAAACTGAAAAGTAATTTTGGAATTTCACCTTAACAAAAATGTTGTTTATATCGTGTGCTCGTCATTGATACTCAGTTTACTCATGATAAACTAGTTATTTATCAGCTTTCTCCAAACAATTTATCGTTTAATAAACAATCATGACGAAGATTGATGCCGTTTTTGAACGAAGCTTTTTCTCCCACATCTACCTTCAACAATGGTAATGAAGTCATTAAATTCCTTGGTACATAAAAAATTTTTGGTTGCATTAAACTACTTTAGTATGCAAAATTCCTGGAAAAATTCAGTTTGCGTGTATCAAATCAAAGTAATATTTGTGCAAAAAAAAAACGACAAGAACCCCAAAAATAATTGCCCTATGAACGAAAATAGTCGAACAAAAAGAGCAGAGAGTTGGGAAAAAAAATCACTTTATCATCTCAATTTTACATTTTCCATTCGAAAATGAATAACAAGTGAATAGGTTTAAAGTTGAAATCTATCTGCAACCGATGCACAAGTTTCAATCGCTTTTTTATTTGGATTCATCTCTGCATACCCCATCGAGCATACATTCCATCATTCAATCGATGATTCTCTCGTATTATTTTTTTTTTTCGACATCCATCGATGTCGATCTTTATTTAATACCTGTTTTAACAGTTGGACGGATTGCGAATGGTTCCATTACAGTTATTGGTTTTTTTGTTAATGCTGCCGCTGTGTTGAACTTTTTTCACAATCACAAATTATATCAATTTGGCTTGCCGTTTGCTGGATATGAGCTACGTTCAGTGTATGACGACCGGATTCATTCAGTTTTTTTTTTTTTTTTGGTATCGGTTTCATTTGGAAGAATCTTATCTTTGAATTCGTTTCGGGGGTTTTTTTTTTTCATTTTAAAAAATGGAACAAATCAAATGTGGAAAAAAAAGTTTTATCTGAATGTTGTCGCATCAACTTTAATCATGTGCGGGTTGATCGAGAAAGTAAAGAAAAAGAAAATTATGATTTTTATTAATAAAGAACTTATTTTTCTACTCCATTCCGTTCATTTTGCCATAGGCATTGGTATTGCTTTTTAGTATTTATGGTAGTCTTTTGTCGTTTATCGACAGTATACCGGTGAGCATTTTGGGAATTTCGAATCCACCCACGAAAAAAATGAAAACTGAAATTCATTGAATGTCTTTCCATTTGCAGTTCATTGAACAAATTCCATGCACAGTTATTTACCCAGGAATATTGCGCTGATGGTTTTTCGCGCTTTTACATGAACATCAAACCGAAACATATGAAACATTTTCAATACGTTCACAGCCAAACAGACATCATCGGCATTCGACGTACACACACATTCAGTTATCTATAACAAGAGAAATGCATTTCGAAAATCCGAGTGCAAAATGAAATCGATAACAAATGACGAAAAGAAAAAAAAACAAAGGAAAAAAAAAATAATCACACAAACCAAGATGAATCTCTGTGAATTGAATTCTTTTCGTTTTTTTCGAAACTATGAAACGAAGAAAAATTGACTGTAATGCCTTGATGAAAGGGATACATGCAGCCCTGAACAGAGAAGAAGCAAAAAAAAAATCGCACAGCAAAAAGAATAAAAATAAAAAGAATTTTTTCCATACTTTGTCGTCTTACATCGTTACATTCGAACCGTTGATATAACAAACGATGAGAATGAGAAGGAAAAAAAAGGGCAAAAACAGAATTAAAGATTTGTCACGCCAACAAAAGCGGATTGAAATCGAAACGACGAAAGTTCACGATTCATTGAATCTCAAATAAAGCTCATTCGATGATGAAAGTGCTCTTTCTATATCTTCCTTTATGTGTATGACCTTTCTTTTGGATTCGATGCATTTAGAAAATACGATGTGAAATTCTGACACAACAAATAACACCAAAAAAGAGATATAAAACCACAAAAAAAAAAAATATTGGCCAGAGCAAATGGAATGGTAATTTGTCGAATGACCGACCATATTGTCATTATCATAACAAACGAAGCGATCATTGAATGATTGAAATCAGAGTTCAATTTATTATGTATTATTGAAATATGAATTCTTTTCGATTATTTTTTCCTTTTTCACCGTTCTTTTTTTTTGTGTAGTGATGGTTTGATGTAACTTCTTCAATCATCAGTCATCTACCACCATCATCATTATTTGATGAACGTTCCATTTCATTCATCTTTCGGTTCGGGCAAAAAAAATAAAACGTTTTTCTTTTTGTTCCGTTCCCGTGGGCTATTTGTCGCCTTTTTTATCGTCTAAATCCGTTTCGACATTTTTTTTTTTATTATTATTTTCGTTTTTCGTTAAGATCATCGAAAGTGATTTGGCCATTCAAATGTAAGCATAAATATTTATTTTTTTTTTTTTCTAATCTGTCAATCTGTATCTTTATCCGCTTTCAATTTGTGAGTGATTTTTTCTCTCGTGCATTTTTATAGCATGTTCCAGCACATGGAATTTACAATTCGCAATAGTCGAATGAAATTTCTTTCGTTTCACGAGTTTTCGTTGATTCCGTATCACTTCATCGGTGCGTCAATTTATTAAAATAAAATTAATATATAATCAATCGCTAGTGATTTTTTTTTCAAATTTTCTTATGTTTTACGTTTGACAAATCGATTGCACCGCAATCGATTTGAAAGCCAGTTACATAAATACACATTTGCCGATGCCATTGTTAGTTGTATATTTCCGTTTTGAATTAATTTGAAAAGCCCAAAGTGTAAACAGCAGTTCTTTCTTCGTTCAATTGCACGAATATTTCAATGGAACGAGTGAGTGCAAATGATGTGTCATCATGTTATTGCTGGTTGTTGTCCAATTAATCATTGTGGCAAATTCAAAGAAAAATCAACGGGACAAAATGACAGAATCAATCTTGAGCCGTTTCAATTTTGCTCTCTGCTAGGATAATAATAATCATAACATTATGAATTGACGAAGCTACGAATATACGGTTGGTGGCCAATAGTCAACATTAAGAAAATGATGCATTTAAAATATTATAAGTGTATTTCCAATTTGCCATTGAGTAAACAGCAAACATTTCGTTTATCGCGTGACAACCGATGACAATTGATATGACAAAAAAAAAAATCCTGAAATGGATAAAAATTTATTTGCTTAATGGTTTCGCCTTCACAATATACATGTATCACAAGTATCAGGACAATGGATTTTTTCATCATAAAGATGCAAAGATACTGTTTGTCGTTGCATAATAACCCATAATATAAGTTGTGAGGCTGTGCGGTTGTGATTCAAAATGTAAACGATGAAAGACACAACGGGAATCAGTCAATTCATTATTATTATTATTTATTATTGTTGTTGTTGTTGTTGGATGGGAGAGAAAATCCAATTCAAGATGCTCCACATTTGAAATCGACATGTTCGACATTTTATTATACATTATTTTATCGAATAAATGATTTGCTTTACGGTTTCATCATTAGCTGTACAAATAAATGACAATGACAAAGACGACAACAAGTGATTAGCACAAATTTGGTACGATGACTGAATTTTTGTTTATGTGTCGCCGAATTATAACAATCATAAATGGAACGAAGGGGAAAAAACAGAAAAGAAAAGAAAAGAAAAGAAAAACGTTCGTAACAAGTCACAAACATTTGACAGAATTTATTATTAAGAAAAGGTGAAAGTGATGATGGCGTTACTCGGTAGGCCTGGTTCTTATTTCATCTACAGAACAGTATTTGGCTGCAACAAAAGAAGTTGTATTTGCTTCGTTTATTCTGAAGCATAATTGTTTACGTCATCAACAATGATTTCGGGACTTTGGGGCTCTTCACAATTATATACTTATAATTGTTCAGTTCTTCTCCGAATGATCTAATTATTTCTTTTTCCCAATTTCAGGCAATCCCAGAAACGAATCCAAAGTTCAATGCTTAAATGAAAGAATGCTTGATCGATGCTGAATCATAAACATCAATAGAATTATGAGCTATTCACAAGGTAAGTTTTGGTTTTTTATTTTCATCATATTTCTGGAGATCTGAATCATTTCTATTTTATATAATTTTTTTTTCTTGCTTAAATCCATCTGAGCAAATTGTTGCGCATTCGAAACGGAACGAAGTGTTGTCGAAATCATCGTATTAAGAAATTGAATTTGCGATAATTACTCGACTTGTGTTCCATGAACAATGAGCACACGAACCAGACGCGACAAAAATTAATTCAGGCATAGTAAAAATTAAAAAAGATTAAAAGCTGGCATTCGAAAAGGTTGTTCGTTAGTGTTAAATCAACCGACGACGATGGAACAGAATGTGGATGCTGAATTTTATTCTTAACATTTTGCTAAAGTGCAAGGCAGAATAAAAGAGAATAGACCATTCGGTATGATGTTTCAAAAGATATAATTTTCTCAATGTTTTCCCCCCTTTTTTCGATCCACACGATGATATTCTAGAGTTGCTAGCTGTGCAGATTGTATGGGCCGAGCATGGGCACTTTCAAATCAAATTGAAAATGGAATGCATTGCAATAGCACAAATCAAATGCATACGTGCCGACCTTTGTTATTGTTACGATCTGTGTTCCAAGTTTCCATTAGTCACAGTCATTTTTACTCAGCCATAATGTGCATATTGCATACGATATACGCATTTTATGAGTACTTGACAAAGCTTTCACTAGGGAATGCGAAACGATTTAAAATGTTATTAAGTTTTACCCGTGAAAAGATGTTTTCGTAATAATTAACCTGTTTAATTTGTGTGTTCCATCCAAAACCCCTTTCAATATGGTACTGAACTGAGAACTGTGAAGATGGTTAGTTTGTCGTCTTTTGTTTCATTTCCTTTTCCTTATAATCTTATCATTCTATAGAGTGATGCAAAATCAGTTAAAATGCCTGCTTTTTAATTCAGTTTTAAAATTTGTTGTTGAATTAGAAGTCAGAAAAAGACGGCAAAATTTATTTTCTGCGTTGCATTTTGTTGACGGTAGTTATCCGAATGACGCAGCCCACACCATTCTTCAAAGAAAAACACAAAACACGAATAATGCGAAAATGAGACAATCTTCAAAAAAAAAAAAAAAAAAAAACGTCGCTTCTTTCTAAAATAACACGCGGATTGTGATCTTTGTTATTTGGCACTGTGGCCCCATTCCAATTAACTAATCTACCATAAGTATTATTTTAAGCCCTAAAGACATTTGAAAATTTTAGTAATTTTTCATTAAAAGCCACTTGTAGCCTTCCCCATTAGGCATCGATACGTGATCTTGGCACCAATAGATAACTGTAATCTTCTTTTTCGCCTGAATTTATACGCAGAAAAATAATGAACGCTAGTTGAAAAAAAATTTATATTTTATTGGAATTTAAACAAGTGTTGGAACCTGTTTATGTATTCACAATTGGGCGGAGCTTAACGTATTTCGTTTAAAGTACATACATAATACACACGCCTGTTACTTATACATCGATTTAATAAACTGTCTGGCACACACATTTCATTCTTTGACCTTCATCAAACAATTCTATTATTAAATTGCGAATTCGTCAAAATAATGATGTGGATCATTTTATCGTTGATTATTATTTTCATTATTATTATGATTCATTCGTTATGGAATATATCAATGACTAATAAATTTTGAGTAAAATATGACCAAATATAATAATTAACGAATGTCCATTGAAATGTCCATATTTGTCCTTATTCATTCGCTATTTGTTATTCAAAATGGTCATATTTTACTCAAAATGTATTATTCATTCATATAACAAATGATTCATAATAATAGTAACAGTAATAATAATAATAATTGAGCAACGACAATGATCCACATCATTATTTTGAAGAATTCGCACTTTAAAAATAGAAGTGTTGGGAATAGTTTATGTATTCACAATGGGGCGGAGTTTAGCGTATACCGTATGAAGTATATATGTAATACACGTGCCTGCTACTACTATACATCGATTGAATATCATATAATCAATTCTTCGACCTTCATCAAACTGAAATTCGAGAAAAATACTCTTTTTAAGAGTGTGAGTTCTGCAAAATACTAACGTGGATTATTATTTTCATTATTATGATTCACTTGTTTTTACATATACAAATAACTCTGAAATATTGGAACTGAAGTGTATAAAAGGCGATGCATGGATCTATAGGATCATCAGTTACTTTTTCAATTTGAAATTTAAATCGTTGGTTAGTGAAAAGCTATTCATATTCAAAAATTAGAAGTGGAAAAATGGGGGGTTTCATCTACGGGTTGGCTGTGGTTCTAGTTATATTCGAAGGAATTGTAAGTAGTACGTTATTGGTATTTTTTTTTGCTTTAAAATGAAAGCATCCATGTTCTTTCAATTAGATAACCAAATGTGAAGGTACTGGGGGTGCTGGGATTGCTGGTTGTTCAGAGTGCCATCTAAAACTATTGCCGAATGAACTAATTACAGAGATTGTCCAGGACATTGGTATCAATGAAAGAATAGACTATTTAAAAGATGTGATTGGGAAGAAACTTACGCCTGATCCCTTTACAAGCAACATATTACAAGATTCCATAATTCTCATTAATAACGGTAATGCGACTGAAGGTGAAGGATTCGATGTAAATTATGAACATGGCATCTATTTCGTGAGATTCGACCACTTTGAAATACTTATGTCATTTTTCGAAAAATGCGGTAAACAAGTTAGGCGAATTTATATTAATATTGATTGGGATTCAATGAATGAATCTAATCAAGAGAAATTTGTCAAGAACATTTTCAAAACACATGCAAAACATATAGAAGAGCTGCAAATTAAAATTCTGAATGATGAGGGATTCTGGGAAAAAATGTCAAATGGAGGAAAAGACATTAAATTTCCGCAAGTGAAAAAGTTTCAAATTACCGGTGAAAGCAAAAAAAAGGAATTCAATTTGAATTTTATATTTCCAAATATGACATCTTTTGGGCTGTTCGGAAACGTAACCGATTCAGATTGCTTGGCAGAAGTAACAAGATTAGAAGAATTAATATTGCACACGAAATCGATACCAGAACTCAAAATTGGTGAAATTTTTAAAAAAAATAATAAAATCGAAAAGTTGTCTCTTTCATGGGTTGAAGAGGCGCAGACAATGTACTCGATTGCAACATATTTACCATGGTTGAAAACACTTCAAGTTAAATATCCTGGCAATGACTTTTTGTTCCAAACAGATAGCCAAGTACATGAACTTCGATCAGTGACCCACTTTAATATCTCATTTACTGAAACGATGCAACAAATCGGAATCGGAATCGGAAATCTTTCATTCAATATGCCGATCCTCAAAAAGCTCATCTTGAATAGTGTCCTAACTGATTGTCAAGTCGTATATTTTGTCAAAAAATTCGAGGCATTAGATGTAGTGGAATTTTCAGCCAAAGAAAATTCACAAGTTGTAGATTGTATTGGAAAATTGAAACATATCAAAGAATATACAATTTTCTTGGAATGTAATTACGAATTCACTTATCAAGTCAATTACCTGATGCACATGTTCGAAAATCTCGATAAAAATCCTACATTGGAAAAAGTGAAGTTCGAAAATGTTTATGATTCGCCAAAAATATGTTATGAAAATAAAATGAAAATCGCCAATAAAATTTTTAGAAGAGGTGGCAAACCAACATGGACACTGTCCCGTGAGCAGTTTGGGGAAAGTCTATTGAACTTGACTTATGAACGTGATCCAGAATATGCAAATTTTGCATGAAATAATTTGCTTTCTTTTCACATTGTTTGATTTTAACATGTAACTGATAATTCAAAAATCAAATTAATAAAATAAAAAGAGTTCTTACGATAGCTACTGTTATCTGCAAGACGTTTACTCAAAATTTCCAAATGTTCTCATTTATTTTTTTTTTTTTGTTAGCGAATTGCCAATTTTCTGATTCCTTCAAACTTCAAAAACGTCTCATTGCTTCAAAATGTATTCTAAAGTTATTTGATCATGAAAATAATAATCAACGATAAAATGATCCACCACATAATTTTGACGAATTCGCACTTTAATAATAGAATTGTTTGATGAAGGTCAAAGAATTGAATATATGAGCCAGACATTAAATTAAATCGATGTATAAGTAACAGGCACGTGTATTATATTCTTCATACGATATACGCTAAGCTCCACCCCATTCTGAATACATAAACAAGTTCCACTTAAATACAATTTTTCAACTAGTTTTTATTTTTCTCCTGCGTATAATTCCAGGCGAAAACAATTACTCATTCGACTGTTGTTTCTTTTATTATTTTTTTTTCTCCATATTTATCGTTATTTTTGTTCCGATAAGTGAATTCATTCATATTCATGAGACGGTTTGATACGAATAGAATTCTCAGTATGTTTGGAAACTTCAGCATTTACGTGCAAATCAAATTGACAGAAAAAGAAATTTCGTTCTCAACATTTCCTTACCAAATATTCAATGAAATCTGACACATTGAATTTTGTGTGCATACATATCATGTTTTCATTACAAACGTTATAGGAATTATTTTTTTGCCTAAATTTATACGCATGTAAATAATAATGATCGCTAGTTGACTGTAATTGTATTGTATTGGAGTAGAGTTTGGCGTATTTCGTTTGTAGTATATAATAATACACGTACCCTTTACTTAGAGAGCGATTTAATATTCCGTCTGGTTTGAACATTCCAATCTTCGACCTTCAACAAACTGAAGTTCAAAAACAACTCTTTTCTTTTCAAGTTCGAGTTCAGCAAAATATTGATGTAATATATAATGTCTAATTTCTAATGCAGGTTCGTATTTGTTAAAAAATATTATTTTGGTTCAAGCCAAAAAATAACAGAAAATTAATTGCGAATAATTTTAGGTGTAAATGATGTGAAAAGTGAAAGCTCTTTTGGTTCATTGAATGCCAACATGCATTTTATATAAATAAATTTAAACTTTAGATTGAGCAAAATCGTGTAATTTCCATGGATTCAAGTTGATATCCATTGATGGCGGGCGCTGACATTCCATACAAACTGAATCATATTAGCATAATTAGTGCACTTGTGCAGCTGTATGCTGCCATATACACATACCGGCAATTAGAAAAACAATAAAAATTTGTTCGTCCAAAAATACCGGAAACAAACACAATGATTCCATTTTAATGGTTTTGCATTTCATTTGAAGCAAACCAAAACTGTTAACGTTCAAAATTTCATGATGCAAAACAATGTTGTTGACTCATTTTTCCATACCATGTGAATCATTCTAACCATTCCAACCATCAAATTTTCCACTTTTTTTTTTTACCGATGCCACAATGACTTTTGCTTTGCGAAAATTCATTTTGAACCGACGAAAATTGGTTAAAAAGACGAACGAATAGGCGAACACTTTTTACCTTGACTGTTTCTGTGTTTGCCTTTGTGTCGATGTTTATGTACCGTGTCGGTATTTGTGTATGAAATTGCACAATATTGAATGAGAAAGATGTAAAACGCACCATTTACAGTTGCTTTCAGCGTACATCTGCAATTCGCTTTTATTTGATATTTTTTTTCAACTTTCGCAAATTTTCATTTTCCCCCCTTTGAGTTTCTTCAAATTGTTGTTGTTTTGTACCCGTTGACTTTGACGCACACACACACACACACACACACACACACAGAAATGCGTTGCCATTTTGGAGGCATATTATGTGAATTGCATTGTTCACT
>GL501511.1:1940156-1952324 GCA_000149185.1 Mayetiola destructor
CTTCTCTCTCTCTCTCTCTCTCTCTCTCTCTCTCTCTCTCTCTCTCTAACAAATATAAAAACACTGGCGCACTTTTAATCCAGCAGCAGGTACTTCCGTCACTTGAAGAAATGTGTTTCATTGTAAGAAGTGCTCGTTTGAGCCTATTTTTTGCCACAATGTTTTTGTGATCTTATATTGTAGAGGATTTTCATTTACCCGTCACCCATCCAACCCGCTATATGCTACCGATTGTGGTTCACAGTTTTCTAAGATTGCAAATGTTGGCATTGTAATGAATTGCTTTTCGGTATCCCCTAGCTCAATTTCTTTCGTTATTTTAATATAATTTCATTTCAGCTTTTTTTTTCTCTCTCCGTTCCCCCGATATTTTTATTGTCATACACAAATAACGCACCAAATGGTTGCACATTCATTTTCATCGCTATTTTAAAATTCTCGCGATTTTGTGCTCCCTCGCATTAAATTTTTGTTTTTCCTTTTTGTTCCGTTTTTCTTTTGTAATTGCATACGTTGCTCAATTTCACACATTTCATTCAGTTCCGATTGGTTTTCGGCTTGGGTGTTGGCACATCATTTTTTGAGAGCGGGAAAACCATAGACAAATCATAGATACTCGGAACAACACAATTGATATTATGATGATGAACTTTTTTTTTATCCTCTTCATTTTCTTTCATTTCTTGCAATCGAAAAGTTTTTCGCTGTCGTATTAAAATGTATATATATATTTAATCAACCCCTAATACTACTGACTCTGCACCGTAGCCGGTTTTGTTTGTTGAGTACTTTTGATGTTTTTGTTGTTGTTGTTGTTGAGCGTATCCGTTATTCTTACTGAAGTGTTCACTTCAATTGTTTGTGCGATTTTTGTAGAGACCACACAGGGAATTCGAATGCTCTGGTATATTGTGAACATGCAGACACAGTTAGCCACTGTTAGCCATCGTTCATTCAAAATGAGAAAAGTTGAAATTTTAAAAGTATCAAACTAAATCGAAAACCCCGTACCTACCGACGTCGCTCAATCGATTCCTGCAAAAAAATTGAAAGAACGAAAGTAGAGAAGAAAATAAAAAACAGATTCATTCTGTTGACACTTGACGCATTACATACTCGTTCAATGCAATTCATTGTAAAGTTTTCGTGTGAAACGTATCGATGGATTGTTTTGATTGCCGAATGCAATATTTCGAAAAACTTGAAACATTAAATTAAAGTTGAACGGCTTTTTTTTTCTACTACATATTATTGACTTATACAATTTATTTAGTGGCCTCGGTAGATGGCTAAGTTTTTGTATGGTCAAAACATAGAAGAATTAAGATCACCTCTCAATTTTGAAGAGTTCAGTTTAAACTATCAATCATACGATTCGATTGATAATTTTATCTACATTTGAAATTCCGCGAACGAATGATGACGGGAGAAAAATTTGAGGAATCACAGATGTTCGACGCCCCCCGTAAAAAGTTCCGGATCGATTATTGCGAATCTTGAATTTTTTTTTGACATTTTTATTCAACAAATTCGTTATTTATGATGATCGCGTTCGATTGAATTTGGCATTAGAAAAATGTAAATAAAAAGTACAAACTTCAGAGACAAATAAGCCGTCCCCTTCATTGGTTGCCATTCGTTTGATATTCTATTCGCAATGGATAGACAAATACACACACACAGAGTTCTTTTTAGTTTTTATTGTTATACGTGTAATGTGTATATTGAAGCCAATCAGCTATGTATCAATGGCAATATTTGGCCTTCTGTATTTTTTCGAAATTCGATATAAACAGCATGTTTGACGTCATCTATTCACTGAATTGTGATGCTATTACCATATGCATGAGCCAAAATGAAAACATTAGCCACAGCAAAAAAAAAACCAGAAATAGAAAGAGAAGAAAATAGACAAAAAAAAAAAAAAAACAAAAAAATATGAAAGAAAAGAAGACGTTGGTTACCATAATCCAAAAATATTGTTCGCTGAATCCCCTTCCGATTCGGGCACTTAAATGTTTCTCTGCAATATATATATTTTATGCCAATGCAATGCAAATAAGTTTAAGGTTTAAGTACAAAGCATACAACTGTGGCAAAAAAGGGAATCAAGAAAGAAAAGAAAAAGAAAAAGAAAGAAAAAGAAAACAAGGAATTGTGCAGAAAAGAAGAGTTTAAATAAAATAATGGTATGACTTTGTGATAGAAGTGAATGGGAAGCAAACGGTGGTGGTACGGTTTCGGCCATTGTATGCAATATACCATGTATATACAATACACAGACATTGGCTAAAGTCAGAATGATGACAGTGACCATATTTGAATGGAAACGACAAGTTCAAACGGTTACAATATAGTGAATAGCGAATCGATTCGTTTGATAAAAAGCAACAACAACAAAAAAAAACACACACAAGCCAAAAGAAGAAAATGAATATCCGACAGTCGCATTATCGGTAGACCATATTTATCCTATTTCGCTTCATTTTTTCATTTTTTTTTTTTGCTTCTTGAAATGTCGTAATATAAATTATGCAAATCAAGTTTACTTTTGTCTCTTTCCATAGTTGCACAACACTTTACCTGTTCAAAAATGCTGTAAGCTCGCAACCAGTCTTAATCTTTTCTCTCTTTATTTCTTTCTTTTTTTTCGACCGAAAAAAGTCACATTAAGTTTCGTTTCATTTCATATTGGAATGAAAACGACCATAAAACATAGAATATTACTCTCTGATTTCGTTTCGTTTGTGTAATTTGAAAAAAAAAAAAATGAAATCGATTAGAATGGTCTTGAAGCATGTAAATCGTAGACTGTAAGCAATCGTGTTTAGAAAATTCAGAAGAAGAATCATTCCAATATTCAATGATAAAAGGCTGACTTTCAATTATTTATTGGACGCAATTAAGTAAAATTCCACTTTTGTCTTTCCATGATGAGAATAAAAACTCAATGAATTACAAATTACAATCACCACTTCGTATTCGTTGTTCGTTGTGCGTTGATCAAGATTTCAGTCTTTTTAAAGTCGCAGGTAGTTGTGCAATAGTAATGAGTGAGCCATAAAAATTGTGAAGTTGTTGAAAGTTGAAAGGAAATGAAACATCGTAATTTCCATATCGTTGTAGAAGATAGTGAAAAGTGGATGGATCTGAAGTAGTTGTTGAAAGCGAATAATTAGTTTGGCACCGAGTCAAATCCAACTCATTATGAAGAAGAAAAAAGAGAGATGAACTACAAAATTCGCTATTCATTGTAATTTTTCAAATGTAATTTGTATTTTAAGGCGTATATTGTATTTTTATCTGCGCATCCATGACGAATATATTTTCCATTGATTTCGAATTTGTGATACAAATTCATGGATTGAATCAGGAAAATGGGAAAAATGGGAAAAATGGTTTTTTTTTTTGGGGTACCTGACCGTTTTTTCCGCTTAAAATAAGTAAATTTCATTTCCCAGATTCGCATAGAAAAGTATCTATCTACCGAATAACGTATAACTAGAGAATACAATACCGTTTCACTTATTCCGTTCGATTCACCAAAAAAAAGTCATTACGATTCGAATAAAAAATGATGGAACAAAAAAACCAAAAAAAAAACGGGATTCAATTGATTTATTTCGTTGCGAGTCTTTACACTTGACTTTATCTTTTACTCTCCTGCATTTGCTTACGCATTCATACATCTTCGCGTTTCGCGATTTTGTTTTTGCGCCTCGTTCCAATTTGTTCCCATGAACGACCCATTTAGCGGGGTGAAAATTGTCAAATAAATTAAAAATGAATGAAACATTCCATCGTGAATTGAAGCATTTCACAAAATTTTATAAAAATTTACCAGTAAGTTTAGTGACCAACCGATGGTAAATCGTGAATATTGTCGATTCACATCAAAAAGGTCAAAAGTTAATGGGAAACGAGAAAGTTACCAGAGAAAAGGCTAGAAAAATAAAATAATCATTTGCATCTGAAGATGAAGAAAACAGGAAGAAAAAAAGAGAAATGGAAAATGGTGGAAAATATCAGATGAGTACCGAGTACTGAATAAATCCCCCAGTCAAACAGAATGATAATGATGGCAAATGCTCATCTCGTTCATTTCGTCTTTGCATATTGAAAATGAAATATATAAGAGAAAATGGAAATTTTCTTTGCATGAGAGCCCAAAAATGTCTGGATGTATGTGTATGTGATTAAACTCGCGAACGGAGCGTTCAGAAAGATTGGCCTGTCAATCTTCAATTGAAAATGTTAAATTTATTTGCATTTAAATATATGTTTTTTTTCCCTCCGATCGTTTTAATGTTTATCGAAGAGTGTATTATATTCGTCGTCGTCGTCGTCGTCGTCGTCGTCGTCATCGTCGTCGTTTTTTTCATCATCTCTTGTTTTTGCGTTACGAATGTAACATTTTCTGCAGACTCGAATTCATTGCTTTAAATTTTTATCCAACATTCAAACGATGTACAAAACATGCGAATAAAAACAAATCATTTCAATATAATATTAACTTCCATTTATTTGGCAATAAATCACTGATTCATGCATATACCATCAGACAGCAGCCATCAGCAGGCATCAGCAGCCATCAGCCATATATGTATTATAAAATCAACATTTTTCTTTCTTTCTTTTTTTCGATATCTATACTTTAAACTATGTGTTTGCAGTTGACACACTGTACACACTGTACACATACTGTGCAAACAAAATCGATTGAATGAAAAGATGACGAAAAAGAAGAATGCGAGAAAAAGTAAAATATCACAAACAACAATCGATGAATCCCTAAACCTATTTGATAATAATCATGACTCAATTTTCAATTGGCGTTGCCATTCAATCGAAACTGAAATTTCTAATTCAGCTTTTGAAGATTGTCACTCATCATTATCTTATTTGATTCATCGCTCATCACTGCATATTATTGCTGTGCATACTTCAGAATAGCGTTCAAATGCCAAAAGTCAATTCATTTCATTTCCATTTAAGATTTCGTTTAACGGCACTCCATTTACCATCTCAATAAATGCGTGCATTCTACCGAATCAAAACACCTTTAGCTTTCGAATTCGAATACACCCCATGAAAATCGACCGCGGATGAAAGCAAATTGATTGTGTTTTTTTTTTAAATATATTTCACGAGCTTTTTTAACCTTCGGATTCAGCGCATGGACAATTAATAATAGTCTAAATGGAAGTGTTGAAAAGTTGATTTTGTGCTTCAAATATTTTTTTAATGAATTTTCAAACTAAAAACTTTTTCTTTAGATTTCCATTTTTTTTCTCTACATTTTACAGTACTGTCACACGAACTTCTATCCCTGACGAAAAGAAATTATTTATTTTGTGATCGAAACAATTTTTTGTTTTTTCCTAAGAATTTATTTCAATCAGCAAACGATTTCATGGATTCAATTTTATGATACACAGCTTTTTTTTTCTCCGGTTGTATTCTGAAGAACGAAAGCGAATCCTGTGCAAAATGTGTGTTTTGGTATATATTTTTGGTGTTCAATGAAATATTAATATTCTGGTGACGAATTTTTGATGATTTTCAATTGAAACGAATCCAAACGTTTGGGTTTGGAATTTTATTGAATGATTTTCCTTTTACCATTCAAAACACATTTCATTCGTTTCGTTTTTCAATCAAAAATTCCGGTTCCAAGTTGGAACTTTCAACAATCATGATAATAATAATCATTCGTTTCCATTTTTAACGCCAGCCAAAAACGAAAAAAAAAAAAAACAAAAAAAAATAGTATATGATAAATGATAAAGCGTGCTTTTGCATTAAATTTTGTTTCAAATTCATGTCAACGTCCAAAAAGAATCGCTCCAGCTATTAGCATTCTCGGTGCAGATGACGAATGTTCGAATGATGAGCAAGCACAAATGAAGAAAAAAAAACGCACGTTTCAATTGACGGCACGGCGAGAAAGAGCGAGCCAAAAAAAAGAAAAAAAAGCTGAAAACAAATAAAGAAAGATGAATATTATGATGATGATATTGTTTGATAATGTTTTGCATTAATGACTTCATCCAATTGAATGGCGTGGATACGTAAAACGAAGAGGGACGGTTTTTTTTTCTCTCCATCATTTCTTTCATTGAGCTTAGATAGCATATCGCTTCAATTCGTCGATTTGAAATGGAGAAAACAAATTTTTTGATCTCATGAATATTTTTTTGGAATGTCGTAACCAAAGATTGGATATTGTCTTAATGTCCACTTTTATTCAAATTGGATCGCATTCAACGAAACAAATACATACCTTTTTTTCTTCCATGGATAACAAAAGATAAAATATCTTCGGAATCGACCGAATTGAGATCATTTGAATTTTATTTATCTTCTTTTTTTTTCGTATAATTTTTTTCTATTGTTCAAATAGGTTTTGTATAATAATGAGCTGTTGCTTGTCGAGAAAATGCCGATTAGGAAAACCGTTCGCGTTCCATTTTAACAAAATTCATTTCTATCAGAGAATATTGAGATTCTTCAATAATAATATGTAATAATAATAATAATAATAATAATAATAATAATAATAATGAGAAACACACCTCACATTCATGTTTCATTATTGTTTGAATTTCGAGATGAATTGAAGGTTTCGCGGACCAATTATTTATCATTATTGCATTGAAGGCAGGACATTGAAGCAAAAAAAAAAAAAAAAAAAACTTACCTCAGAAGAAGTGAACAGCAAAAAGCGTTAAGGTACGGTAGATAACAGTTCAAATAGGGCAGTGAAAATATCCAACAAAATTATGTTTACAAACTGGATTTGTACGGTAAATCCCATGGCACCCATCACCTCCTAATTGCTTTCGTACAAGAAAACTGCTGCCACCATTCAAATGAATGAAATTGTATACATTTACTTTAATGATACATTTTCCAAATTTTCGACCGCGATTTGTGATGCCCTTATGTAGCATCGAATTGTCAGCATCCGAAAGGGACGAATCTGTGATATTGTTGTTCATCCAAACACATATTTGTTATACAGCAGAATTTTGGTATCTTTGCCAACCCCGTATGCAATACTCAAAATGATATGTGATAATAATAATTTTTATGTTTATGATGCATTCAACGAAAATAGCAGCTCCGGCTCTTGAACCGTTCGTTTTTCCTTTGCATTCAAATTATTTCTATTGCATTGCTGCTCATATACATATAATAAGCTGTATTTATATTTCTGCATTTATTCGTGTATTAAAATTTGTTTTGGCTTTTATCGGCATTTTTAATTGTGTTATCCTCACGGGCCCCAGGTCGGATTACGGAAATCTTTATTCGTATAAATGATCCGAATTTGTTGAGACCGAAAAAAAAAAATCGATATTGAACAAAGTCACATTGATACCTCGTTAACAAAAAGCTGAATTCATATTTACATAGCTATTTTTTCTTTTCACCTAGTCCTCTTTATTAATCTAAATACATACACTCGATCAATTCGTTTCATCGAAATTTATTTCAATTTTTCCAAATCCATATTATCATTTTTTTTATGTCATTTCATTTATTTCATGTTCCAATATATAATTATATTCTTGCGCTTCGTTCATTCATTCATTCATTCATTCGTTCGGTTCTGTTCTGTTCAGTTGATTTCTTTAGAATTTTTTTTTTTTTCGTGAATGCCTTTCATCGTAGATCGTGCACAGCATACAACATACATGTATGTTTTATGTCGAATAAAAAGTGCTCGAATAAAGGCCTCGAACTGGTGAATCTTTATTTTGAAGCATCTAAATGATTCTCGTGCTATTTTCAAAAGAAACAAAACCAAACGAATGAAATTTTCGAAGCAGCGATAAAGAGCAAAATGAAAAAAGAGATGAAGAGAGAGAGGGAGAGAGGGAGAGAGCGAGAGAGAGAGAGACAGATTCATTCTCGAAGACATATGATGCACCAATCATTTTTCTGATAAAAGGAAACAATAAGCTGACTTTGTTTGGGTTTTTTCGGGGGAAAATATTATAATATCCAACAAAAACTGGTGCTGGATAGAACGATAATCGTTGAGCATGAAACGAATGGATATAATGGAAAAGATAGGAAAAAATATTTCCATCGCATTAACCAAGGCATATTCCATTGAAAATATTTCTTTAGTTGAAATGACGGTTTTCTTTTGCATTATTCGATTCTTTATCCAGGCTACAAAGAGCGAAGCAGAGAGAGAAAGAGAGAGAGCTATCACAACAAAAGTATCAACTTTTGCATAAGATAGTAATGGAAATGGTAATATTAAAAGAGAAAAGAGCGGCCGCCAAGTACAACAAAAAGTGCTATCATTCATCTTATGAATATTACTTTGGCTTTTTCTCTTTCTCTCTCTGTCTCTCTCTCTCTCTTTCTCTCTGTACAAACGATTAAATCATCACAGATCGTAATTACATTCAGCAGATACCATTCAGCAGAGTGTTGCTATTATGTTGGCCAGGTGAAAGTCCGATTTTTCCGAAATGAAGAAAATAGCAACAGAAAAATCATTCAATCTTTCGGAAATGGAAAATAGAAAGGCTGAATGCTAACGCTTTCATTATAAGTTTTTTTCCTTTTTCTTTTTTCATTTTTTTTTTTATGTATTTTTCTTGATTTAGTTTGATTTGTTGCCAATGCAAAGGCGATCGTTGTGTTAATCCATTTGAATGTGGCTTTTATGGATACGTACTATAAAAGGAAAGTTTCTTCGAAATTGTACAGAAATGACGAAAGTAGAAAATAAAATATACAAACGAAATTTTTTTCATTCAATTTACACAACGATTCAATTTGCATACATTTTTGGCTATAGGCTACCGTCAATACACCGGTCTGATGTTAGTCAAAAGGATAAAGCACATTATCGTCGTATTCATATTTCCGTTGGATGCTGGATGTTGGATGTTGAATGTTGGATATGTCATTGTATCATTCATTTGCAAAACTTTTTCAAATTCATTGCTGATTAATGTTAACAGTTTAAGTTGATATACACACACACACACACACACGTATTCACCCAAATCGATAGATATACATATTCCATTCAATACGCACCCAAACTGCATACCAATTTCAAATGATAAACTTTTCCATTCTCTGCCCTGTTCTTGGATTGTGATTCACCTGCTTTTCAATGCATCAACCAACATTCAATCAACGGACCAAGCAAAACGCCAGCCCAAATTCATTCGTTTATTCGTGCACGCATTGAGAAAAGAAATGAAAAGAAAAGAAAACTTTTCCATTTGGCTCTTTCTTTCTGTTTGGTGTGTATTACTTCGTTTCATTTGTTGCGTTTACCATTTACGAGTTTTTTTTTTTTTCTTTTTCATTTGTTTAGTCATTCGGTTTTGTTCGCTTTCGATCGAATTCTTTCTCTTGATAGCCATTATTGCAGCCCCATATTTTATTACATCACATCAGACACAAATGCATACACACAAAATACACAAGCACCCCTTGAATCCGTGAATCCTTGAGTCCTCAACATTTTATTATCATTTTTGTATGGCTTTACAGCTCACGACCATCGTGCCATGTTCTATTGGTGAATGTTTTCTGTTTGGTGTGTGTAGTCAATAGTATCTCGAGTTGGCAAAAAGTTTAGTTCACCTTATTCCTTAATTTCGCTTCAATTCGCCGGTTCAGCTCTCGCTTTATTTTTGTTGTGTTCATTTTCATTTTTTTTTCTCTTGTTTTTACTTTGTGTTTTTTTTTTTGCTTTTTCATTCATTTCGACTACTTCTGGCACAACGATAAATATGAGCATTTTGTGCTTTCCTTTTTGCATCAATCAGCCAAAGCTCACGAGCTTACATTCAGGCAATGACGACGCATTAAATAGTAGAACGGCTTCACTTTTACCCTGGATACTGGCTACTTGGATACTTCGATACACTTTACGCTTGTATTCCTTGTTAATTCATGTTATATTCTGTTATTTAATTTTTTTTTGGATGATAAACTGTTGGGCCATGTTTCACAATCCATGCAAAATGTTCATCACCAATCTTTGTACCGTTTTCTTTCCCCTTCATTTCGGCTACTGTTCGGTTACTGTTGAAGCAAAAAAAGAAAAGAAAAAAAGAAAAAAAAAAAGAAAAAATGTAAGCGAAATTTAATTTGATTTTGTGAATATAACCGTATCCTCCGATGCCAGCCAGACTCAATTCGAAAGACTTAATTAAGTTTTAACATACGATTTATGTAGATAAATTGGCTAATTTATCCAAAACGAAGTACCACTTTATTTCATATTATTAAATCTACATCACTTGATGCTCGATCCATATTCCATATAGTAGACGCATATCGAGTACAGAGTGCAAAGGTTGTCATAATACTAGATGCGTACAAAAACAAAATCTGATCAAACGCCACAAAAACGAAAAAATAAAAACCAAAAATGAAAAAAACTATAATGGAATAATTGTATCCAAAACTGGCGCAATCCAAACGACCACGTTCATCCAAATGGAATGATTCAATCCTTGGAAATTGAAGAAAATTACAACAATAAATTTGCCCCATCGTTGGATGTTTCTCTATGTTTATTCTCACCATTCACCACTTATACCATATTACATGATTGCCATTAAAAATGAAATGAATCGTTTGACTCAACCACTGTATCAAATAAAAGAGAATATAAAAAAAAAATAAGTAAAATAAAAAGAACACAATCAAAAACGTTTCGATGTCATTAATGAGGGAAATTTTTAGATCCATTCTTCCTCTCGACTCACAATTGGATCTTATTAACTGAATCAAGCAACAAATGGCAGCACCAGACCAAATGACAAATGAATTAAAGCCCTGTTTATTCATTATTTATTCTTTTGTTTTATTGAATCGATCAGATTTTTCCGCTGACATTAATCAATCCAAAATGTTGCTCCTCATACACACACACACCAACACACACACACATTATGTGTATATATTCATATTTAACTGCTATTTTGTCATTAGAAATCATTTATATTGGCCAAAGTTTAACTTTGGATTTAATCGAATACAACATTTCATGCCATTAATCGTAAATAATATTCATCACGGAAACATTTATTTACGATCCATTAAGTGTCACTAAACCAGAATAATGATGGCGCAATGAAACCGGATAACATTATGAACATCTTATATTTGAGCGACAATTTAAGATCAAATCGCCGTAGCTTAATTCACAACCATTTGTTAAATGGCAGCATAAACACGTCATCAACAATGCATGGACAATGGACATCCATGTGGAACTTATGAATGGCTCACAAGAAGAGCTATTTGATTAAATTTTTTTCTCTTCGTTTTGTTTGTCTCACTTTATTTTGGTGGTCAATGCACAACATTGCTGGATAATTTCCTAATAGTTGCACGTTGAATTTTGAATCAATCAAAATGACACATTTTATCGAAATGATGTCAATATCCATATCGATTATTTATTATTATTAATTATCGATGCCTTTCACAATTTTACTATCATCAAATGCAGTTTGCAAAATCAATTGAACATTATTACAGTAGATTTATTTTGAATTTTTACCTGCTGCTCAAATCGATTCGCCCACAATTCCGAACGTAAATACAAATTGCAACACAAGAATATCTCTTTAAATTATAAATGTTGCCATATCACATTGTTTTCACCAAAAGGACAATTCCTGAGTGGCTTTATGTTATGGCTGGATAAATTTCTTGAATTTTGAATCGTTTGCTTAAAATCAACTTCTCGGTACAAGAATCAAATAGATAATTTTGCTTACGCGCGTCTCCAGCCATCAGCTATAACTACTATGAGCAAACCAGAATAATAATAATTAAATTTCACAAATAATTGAGCGATTACTTTGGATGATTGTCGCTTGTCGGTTGAAATATCAATTGAAAATGAATGTTGGTCGGCACATTCTCTTATACTATACTAGAGACACTCACTCTGTCGCATACAAATGAATACCGACTGAAATTGGAAATAATGTTAAATGTTAAATGCAGATAAATTTTCGTATCTATTTTCAATTGAAGCGAATCATTTCGAATTAAAATAGCATATTCAAATCGCATTAAAATCATTTACCCAGAGAGAGCGGGAGAGAGAGAGAGAGAGAGAGAGAGAGAGAGAGAGAGAGAGAGAGAGAGAGAGAGAGAGAA
>GL501511.1:1953607-1964525 GCA_000149185.1 Mayetiola destructor
AGAGAGAGAGAGAGAGAGAGTAACAAAATTAAGATGATCTCGAATGGATGCGGTTATGACATGAATATAGTATAAAACATACGTATGTAGTTTTAAACTTTTGATACAAATCGTACGACCGATTTGAAATTCAATTGACAAACGCATTGATACACAGCGCACACATCCATATCCATATATTTTTGATTGTGATCGGATTGTGGCTAGTAATGTCTCTTAATTAGTTTCAATTGAGATCATGTGTGCGGCTACAGTAGCGATGTTCGATGTCGGTACAGATTCATTGAGAGCTTTTTATCTCGAAATCTCAATCGACAACCAAAAAATTCCGAATGAACGAATGCTTCGTTTCGGGTTTTAATTTTTATATATTTCAAGTACGTGACGGTTTTGGGTACACTCAAGTTATGACGGCATTCGGTGTACCATATCATTCATAGTACAATGGTGCATCATGCCATTATGTATACTTTTCACTATTAACTATAAATATAAATAATGCAACTGCGCTAGTGAATATATACATATATATAGTCTATGGCCTTTAAATAGTGAATATTGTACATTTGTCAATTGTATGTATTTTCTGAAAGATAGAATAAATGACTGAATGATTATCAGAATGATAAGTTGAATACCAATGGGCTCTACTCCCGATTCGATTGCGAACGCAATGAAATGGCAATGCACAAAACTATGCTTTATGCTTTGGTCTCCCATGCCCCGTTTCATTTACGGTAATCGAATATTGAATGTTGAATTTGTTGAATCGATGAACAATTTGCATGATTGCTTCAATGACAACCAATCCAAATCAAATGATGACTATCATATTGTCATACACTACAGTTTGTATTGAACGGCAACAAAAGTGAACCACTTAACATATTTCACCAATTCCAATCCATTTATTACCCATTGCATTTAATTTGATGAAGGCCCATGCTCATTGCTCATCCATTTCAATTTCATTTTCGTATTGTCGTTTGTCATGTTTTGCCCTATACTATGGCCAGTCCTATATATGCATTCAGCATCCGGAATTTAAACGTATCACTGTGTATGTTCGATACGATAACATGAAATATAGCATTTCATTTTATATTGATGCATACAAATTTAATGTAAATTATAATTATATGAATGGAGACAGAGAGAGACAGAGAGAGAGAGAATTGTTACAATTCAAGATCGACCTAATAATAATAATAATTGTTTTACTCCAGAGAGGACGACCAAAGATCGTTACAATTTTTGTTGAGCTTTGAAATGCAATGCATTCGATTACAGCACTCATTGATTTATTCAATCGAGATATTATTTACGAGATGGCTTTATGGTTGCGTAATTGCTCATTGTCAACTATTTATTTTCCTATTGTCGCATGTCGCATGTTGCGAATGGAAAAATTGAACTCAATACATTATTCCATCGTTTATTATTATCGAAAAAAGGCAAAAATTGTTGTCGTTTGTTTGCTGTACTATTCAGATTGGCAGGTGTACACAATTAACAACAAAATCCATCAACTCTGTGTGAAATTGAAATTTAAATTGCATTCAATGATAAAATTTTGTCAACACAGATACAGATTTCATTTGCATTTCCTTGAATGAAATGTGCTTTTGCTATTTGCATAAATTCACTATGCATTGAAAGCAGTCATCGAGAATTCAATTCTGTAAATGAATAGCAAATGACGAATTTGATTTTTTTCCTCTTCTTCTTCTTCTTCTTTTTCTTCTTCTTTTAATTGTGAAATCATTTCATAACGATTAGGTTGATAGTCTTTTAAATTTTTCGACAGACAAGCAATATCGAATTGAAATCAAAGTTTGTGAACTGAATGCAAATGTCGTTGAAGGTGTTTCAAGTGATTTCAAGTGAATGATGATGGATATGAAATGAATTATATTATTATTTATCGATTTGCTTTTAACTATTAATAATCTGGCATCATGTTTTACTATGCTTTGATAAATATTGAACAATAATTTAAATTTTTATTTTTTTTTTTATTTTTTGGTTATCCATAACACTTGATGCTTCAAATAATTCATCAAAAAATTTTCTCTTCCGGACGATCTAGGTAATTTTCACTTTTAAGAGCTACTCACATCTTATAAATATTTAAAATTGAATAAATTGAAAGAATATTCAATTCAAATCGAGTTTATTTATGGTTATGAAGATGTGCATTCCATAGATAACGAGAAAACGCAATTTGAATGGATCACAAGAAACCAAATGACAATCATTTTCAAATGATTTTTGATGTTGCATAATAATGAGGTGCCCGTGAAGTGAGTGAAGTGGATGAAGTACGTAAAAAGTGGAAAATAAATTCAATTTGATCATTTATTGCTTGAATGCTAATGCTGAATTCTTAATGTCAGACCCCGCAATCGTAATCCATCGGTGAGACAAATCCTATTCGAATGAGCGATGATTATTTTAAAACAATTGAATGTACGAATGAATAGTGAAACAATGACCAATGACCGATGACCATTGAACGTGCATATTGATTGCATGCAAAAGAAAAAATTTGTTTATAATTTCATTGATTTGGTCATCGTTCGAATCGATTGTTATATTGAATTGACACAATTCAATTCCATGTCTTTCTTTTCATTTGCAAATATTTAATCGGATTGCCAGTCGGTTTATGTTACTAATGCTATGGTATTTCGTCAGTCTGTTGAATTGACACTATTTGAGTTTTTGTTCGTTTTTTTTTTTCAGCTGCTTCGTGTGGATCATTCAATTTTCATGTTTGTTTTTTTTCATCATTTTACCGAATTGATTATGTTTGAATGAAATGTCTGGCCAAAATGGTACTCAAAACAATGACTCGTGCCATAAAGGGCACAGCAATAAAATAGATGGCCATCAGAATGATTAGTCCTGAAAAGTGATATCATTCATGTGAAAAATCAATTTTATTCAAACAAAAATCTCTACAAAATCATTGACCATTCAATCTTTTTATCTCATTTTTAGAGTTCCACTTTTCAGTGGAAATTCCGTCAAATTCGAAAATTGCAATGAAATTTATCAGAAAAAAATGAACAACAAAATCATCATCCTGAATTGGACATTGGTGGATTTAATCAAGAGACGATCGTCAGTATTCAGTATTTTTTGGGATTCTGAGTTCATATGAGTCCGGTAGGATAGAGATATAAAGTGTACAGTTGCCAGTTATTACAAACCAATTTTAATTACAATCTGTCATTCAAAATCTGGAACATTTGTTGCCATTCATCATGAACTTTTGTATGGTAATAATGAAACAATCGGACACTGGACAATGATGACAGTTAGTCTGCCATTTATATTCGCATTTCAATTAAATTCTATTTGTAAACAATGTTGAACTGACTGGATGACCCACTGAAAATATGCAGTTCATGTCAAATGAAAGAAATGATGTTGATGCAGGCTTTTTTACGACGCCACAAACTCTAATCAAACCTTTGATTGGAATGAAAACAGTTTTTTTTCTCGTGAAATTAACCAATGGAATCTATTGATAGAATGAAACACAAAAGCTAGATTGTCTGTGATGCCAGGCAACAAATTGAAATTCATTGATTCAGCTGATCAAGCGAAACTGTGCATATATTTTGCATACTCACAGATCCATCGTCGGAAAAAATTTCATAGAACGAAAAAAACAAAATGGTATTTTTATTCACATTTAGCACTTTTTCCTCGTTGAACTATTATTAACATCCGATTTCGATGCAAAAAAGTAAACTATTCAAAAGTAATGTGCTAATCAATGGTCGGCCTGTTCGAATGCTATTTTACCATCCCAAGTTAATAGGTTAATCTGAAATAGATTTAACGTGTCGCAATAATGAACATTGAACGTAAATTTGTTTTTTGCTTCGCCAATTTATGATTTTGATAAGCTGGCCTTCGTTATTTGATATTGAATTTTGCAACCGTTTCTTTCAAGTTGAAAACCACGATGAAATTCGAAAAGAGATTGAAACCAAAATTGAACGCCAACTTAAACAACAAAACACAAAAACAATACGATGTTCAACGATGAAGCATGAACTACACACTACACTTAATTCATGTGCGATAATCAAATGACCATTGCAATGGCCGACGGTAATTCTTTGGTAATAAATTTTTCCTCGAAATTCTCGCGTCTCGTAAATACTAAATATGAAGCGCACAAAATTCCATACATTTTATTTGGCGTTAGTATGAATCGGTGAAATTATTAAATCAATTATGGATGCTGTCTGCCGTTTCAAAATAGCACACAACAAAATAGCCGCATGCTAAATTCCAAACGATCCACCGAACAATGTAAATTGTTTGTTTTTTTCTTCTTCTTTTTATTTGTTTATATTTTAACCTGCGGATATTTTTCAAACACAACACAATCATTTTTTGCTGGTCATTTCGATTTCAAAACTCAATTCTCGACGATGTTTTGCTTTCTCGTAGCTCGTAACTTTTGTTTGGTTTATACGCCTCCTCCGTCTTCTTCTTCTTCTTCTTCTTCTTCTCATTTTTTTCTCTTCTTGTTCTCGATTACGTGAAAACTCCAATCGTTTTGTTACTGTCACTTTGTTGACTTGCATTTGTTTAATCAGAGTATGTCGCTTTTGTTGTAACCCTTGTCTATTGGCCATTTAACCCTAATCAAGTAGATTTAATTCGGTTTTCCACCGTTCAAGCGAATCGCATGTGTGTGTGTGTGTGTGTGTTTTTTCTTGTGAAATATATGGTTTCAATACATGTGAATGAGTATATTTAGTCCGGACCATGCAATTTTTCCGTTAACTGGTTATTTTCCACTTCATTCTTTATCCGCTTCAGATTTTAGCTCCGTTTTTGCTCCCTGCTAGCCCAATCTCATTTTCCAAACAATGTCGATCCGTTCGTTAGTCGAATACAAACTGTTCATATGAATCTCGTTTGGTATTCATGTGCTGCGATTATTATGTTGTGTGGATGACAGAAAGAGGACGAGAGAAAGAGGGAGAGAGAAAGAAGAGCAAAAAGAAAGGGAACAAATAACAAATCGAATGGAATAGGTAACCGATGGCAGAGCCTGATTCATTTTTCACACACAGGTATTGATTCATGAGTGGAATGGCTTAGGCTATTCATTTTATATGTATTTTCAATGGTAACCTGGTCGTTTTTCGATAAAAATGATGATTGGATATTTGTTTTTTTCATCTTCTTCCTTTTTGTGCTCCATCGTTCATGTGATTTTCTGGTGTAATAAAAAAACAGCATTTAACGATGCCCAAACGGAATGTATTCAGAATGAACTTCGTTAAATGTTGTTATGGATTTGGCTAATTTACCATTCCAGACTATGAATTTCAGATCAAAAAATTAAATGGAAAAATGCACCTTCTAGTACGGATTTTTAGAGATCCGGCTGTTGACCGTTTATTATTTGGAATATAAAGATACCACTTGAAGATGAAATTTGATGCAATGTATCATTTTATTTTGTAAAACCGTTCGAATGCTTACAATTTGAATGTGTCGATTGACATTTCGTTCGTTACCAGTGAAATAATGTAAATAATAGGTAATAAATTAATAGAATTCACATTAAATCAGCATTCAAATTAAATATCCAAAAAATAGGCTTTTTCCGGAGGTTTTTATGCATTTCAGACGATTGTCAAACGATTGACAAATATCTCTTTCTCTCCGCAAGTGAATGTTAAACTTAGAATTGGCTAACATGAATGGCAGGCGAGAAAAAAGGAAAACTGAAAACCGAAAAACGAAAAACAAACATAAAATTAAGAAAGAACGAACCAACTTGAATGAATGCAACAAAAACGAACACCCAATCAATCCAAAAATAAAAGAAAACCGAGCCAAGAATTGCGACATAGTTTCGAATAAACGTTTTTCACTAAATAATCCCAGGGACGAAAAAAAAACAAAAAATGTTGAAAATAGCAAACGAATAACAACAATTGCTGGACAAAAAAGAAACTGAACATTTCTCAATTGTCGTACATATTCAAGTAAATACGTGACAAAATTATCAAATAACATTATTTTCGATTCATTCTCATTTTTCTTCAAAGTCTATGGCCGTCGAATTTATTCGAACATTTTATTACACATCCCATTTTATTTATTATTATCAGTTCGTGTATCAGACGATTTTGAATGGTTTGGTTAGTTTTGTTTTGGCTTCTGTAGCTTTTTGACACGCTCATTTGAGTGAGCTGAAGCGTTGCTCATTCAGTTTTTGAACATTTTAATGATTGGAGAAATGCACATGTTTTTGGAATGCAATACAACAATAAAATAGTTGTCACTTCAATTATTACCAATCACAAAAAGCTTTGCCCAAAAAATATTTACTAATCGAAATCATCATGCTCAAGTTTAAAATAAATATTGACTTGGCAGTTTGGTTTTGTATTCTGTTTTCTGTGTGAAAATTTCTTTGGCCAAGCACATCACATATACACATAAATAAATAATATTTATTCATTCAGCTGGGCAATTAAATAATGCTGAATGGAAAACGTTAAGAAACATTGATCGAAATAAATGTGCCTTAACACACACACACACACACACACACAATGAGTATTTTATCATGGCTATTTTCATATTTAATGGTCATTGTAACTGCCGCATAACGGCATCAGAAAACATTTAATTTTCTTTTACGCTTTTCATGCTGCAATAAAAATAGCTGTAAAAATGGTTTCAGGCTTCATTTTGCCGACGTAAACATACCGTGAATAGTATTCGAATTGTATACGTATTTTCAGCCATGTTCAATGTTTAACACAACTACCATCAACACAAATAGTGAAAATAGAACGGAACGTGTTTGAAAGGAAAAAAAAAACAGATGAAGAGAGGCAAGGAGATAGTGAAAGAGAGAGAGAGAAGATGAATTCCAAATTGCTTATGCTCGTCTTGAAAATTTGAATTGTTTGTCGGTTCGCTTAGCTAGAGAGTTTTCTTCCCACTTTCTATTTATATGAATTTATTCACTTTTTTCTCGTTCTTTCTCTTTCCTTTTTCCATTGTTTTTCCTTCTCATTTTCATTTTCATTTTCCTTTTCATGTTTTGTACTTATTTTTTTTTTTTTTTTATTTACGGTTCCGTCTCAGTTTTTCTTTTCGTTGGCACTTTGTGTTCTATTCATAGAAGTCGGTCTGATTATTATTATTATACATTTTGTCAGTTCGGTCGCTTTTTTTCGCATTCATTTTGCACGTGTTTTTTTTTTTTCTTTCTTTCTTTCTTTCTTTCTGTTTCTTGGTTTCTGAGAGCCGATGTTGCTGTCATTCTGTTGGTGAAAATTACATTTCCATTTAAAAACCACAAATTATTCAAATTATATATTATTATTATGAGTGGGGCGGAGAAAACCCCGAAAAAGAGATCGAGCCAAAAGTGTAGACATTCATGAAATGGTGCTGTGATATTGATGCAACTGAAACATCGCTTTTCACATTTCACACCAACATACATAGTCATCGTCAGAAAAATGAAGTGATTCAAAATTGGCGCAAAACTGAGCAAAAAAAAACCCCCCAGTTAAATATAACTATTGGAATGGGTGAAATGATATTGTGACATACACTCGAACAACGAATCCGAAAAAATAGCTTTCAGCGGACAAAAAAAAAAAAATTAAAGAAGAAAGAAAGGGGAAATTATTATGATAAACATGATATTAGAATGAGCTTAATATATTGATATGCTTTTGTGGAGTCACCAAAAGACTTGCATGCAACGATTGCAAAAAAAAAAAAACAGCAGACACACACACACATAATTTTCCTTCCAGCGTTTCCTTCGTCGTGCACAAATTGAGACCTCATTGAATGGGCTGCTGGATGCAATTTGACATTGATGATTATTATTTTTTTATTCACGAGTTAAAAGTTGAAAAATATTTCTTTTGTTATTGTAACCGGCGTGTCTATGGTATTGCAGCACATGGACTGAACAAACAAATAATATAAAATCATGTGGATTTTCTACCACACTTCACCGATGATTAATTTTTTTGTTTTTTTTGTTTTTTTTCATAATGTTCAATGTTCAATGCATGTTCGTTCGACGCCATTATCATTTACATTTTGGATTTTTCATTTTTTTTTCTTCTTTTTTTGCTCCCCGACAATTTCCATTGTCGTTTGCATGAAACTGGTAATTTATGCCAAAATGGGACACAGTTACGAACAAAAGAGAAGAAAAAAACCAAGGAAAAGTTGGAGAGAGAGAGAGACTTACTTTGCGTGCTGCTTCTGAATACTTGTTTCAATAGATATAAACATGATTATGATTATTATTATTTTTACACTTGAAATGCACAAAAATGGTTTTGTATTTTGTTGTGGATATACTATAGATACTAGACACATACTGCACGTACTCTCAAATCTACATATTGTTGCTTTTTCACGTCTTTTTTTTAGTTTGTTTGTTTGTTTGTTTATTGTTGAATAGTAAGCAAATAATAATTGCATTTGAGTGTTGCATGCCTTTTGGGAAAATGCGAATGACTACAAAAGTAATGCTCACAAAAACCGAACAACGAAATTCAATAATCGCTATCTGCTGAACAAAATAATTTTATATTTGGACAAAAACCTTTATTTTGTGGTGTACCACAAAAATGGGATGCTCTTCCAACAGCCAGCGAAAAGTCATTGTTGGAATTCTGAATATCTTCGGCTTTGGTGCGTAACAGATCTGTTCGTATTGAATCATTAAATGATATGACGAGTATCTTGTGCCAAAAACACTTATCATTTCATTTTCCAATTTATTTCTCATTTTTTTTTCTTTTTTTCGTCGGATTTTCATCGTTTCATTTCTTGGTACGAAACATTCAATTTGATTGCCATTGTCTTGTAATTTTTCGACATCGAAAGAGATTAGATGGCAGCATGAGAGTTACGTACATGAAGAAATGTTCGATATTAACAATAAAAGGATACTGCCAAGTAACTGGAATGCCATTTAATTTGCGATGAGTGAGCAGAAAAACCAAATAAAAAATTAATGAATGCTGGTTGTGCGGTTGCAATTGTGTACGATGTACATTTTTAAAATCTGTTATACGGGCAATTATTATTTGGGGGTTCATCTTTCAGAATCGTCCTATTATGATCCCATACAACAGCGGTATGCGGTGGCCGGTATTTTTATATTTGTCCTCACCTTTTTTTTCCTTTTTCATTTTAGTATTTTTGTATTGCCATTTCGTATCATTTGTTCCAATGGCCGAGGCTATAATTTTTGGATGCTGGTCAATTTGAAAAAAAAAAATAAAAATAAATAGAATAAAAATGATGAACGATTCTTTTGGTCTTTGAATGGCTCTCATGGGATGAATATCTTTTATTCAATTCATATGCAATCAAACTATTCCTGTTTATTTTCTACTTTCGACCTCGAAATCTATATTTTGATATTTTATTGTGTTCAGTGGCACCATGGTGCATGAGCATCAAGTGCCGAAAGTGTTGAAAAGAAATTCTAAATACTCATTGTTTATCTTTTATTTTGATTGCAATAGAAAAATATCCACATTCAGCATTCAATTCATTGCGCTAACTAAATGAAACTTGGATTCGATCGAGTATCTGGATTGTGATTGTTGTGAGCTGAACTGAATTCGCACAAGTCATTCTATATTTTTTTGTTATTTGTTTTGGCCAATGCTATATGGATATAGGATTAGTTGATATTTACAGACTTTTCACAACAGTTAAACATCAATGATTTTACAATGTACACAACAGATTCTGAGCAAATTTCCCTTAACCAAATATTGAATTCTTTGTTTTTTTTTCTGTTTTTTTTTTTGCTTTCTGTATATCGTTTTTCATTTTCTGTTTCAGTTGATTCGATGCATGCGAATTGTGAATCTAGTTGTGTCTCTGGAATACAGATTCGTTGTTGACATGATCGGCAGTGAAGTGAATCATTTGTAATATTGCGCGTATCGAACATTTTCTCAGTTTTACTTTGGATTTTTATTATTATTGAACAAGTGCTTGGCGCGTACGATAATCATGAATTCCATTTTATTACTACTATAGATAAGCATGATGGCTACGCATTTTTCAAAATAAGACGAAAAAAAAAATTGAATTTAAGTTCGAATTAAGTTTTGGGCAAATGTTTAAGATGCTGGTTTATTTGACTTAATGAACGGTGGCTTCATCATTTCAAAATACGGCACTTTCTCGTATTTTTTTGGATAAAGTGACACACCGTCTATGATGGTTCCGCACCCCTATCACGACACATCTAAAATATATGATACCTGCGTTTTAGTTTGTTGCTCATTTTTATATCCGATTCACAACAAAAAAAAAGTTCAAACTCTAAACAAGTTTCGAAGAATAATTTGATTTGGTGCCGAATTGAGAGCAACATTGATTAATAAATGAGATGTCACCAAACGTTTCAAGTGTTTCAATCTCGTTTAACGCATTCGAAGGAATTGTGGTTACGTTGCATTTGCTGATTTTCATTTTGACTGAATATTTTCGAAAACCATTTAATGAATTTCTCATCGAGAACATTGAAAGCATTAAAATAAATAAATTCATCATTCGCCATTCACCATGATTGCAATGCATTTGCAATTTGCATTTGAAATTTACTTCGTATTACGAATGAAAATACATTCCATTTTCAGGTGTACCGATTCCCAGCGCCAAGTTTTAAACCCCAAATAGAATAACATGGGATTTTCATTTTGATCAGTCCAATCGACTTGTGCCATGCCATACAATTGGAATTTCGAATACCATCTATCGATATGGAAATTGTACCATATATTATTTATGTAACTGGATTCATCCACACACACACACACACACACACACACACACACACAACGAATACGAACTAACGAAC